>MU698304.1:54937-79129 GCA_026770625.1 Nicotiana glauca
CACAGTCCACCAGGCCTATGCTGCGGTCCATGGAGGAAGAGGTCGCGGATCTCCGCACCTCAGTGGATGGCCTACACACGAGGATGGATGCCATGTCTCAGAGGTAGTCCAGGACTGAGAGCAGTTTATGGCCTGGTTCCATGCGTTGGGGAGAGCCTACAGTGTAGACCCCAGCACCGTCTCCGACTCTGACTAAGTCTCAGGGAAGTCTTCTAACCCTTCTGCTCTTTCCTTTCTTGATATGCCATGGGGGACATGCCATGATTCTAAGTGTGGGGTGGGAGACTTGCTCTGATTGTATTTTGTATTGTATATAGCTGTTGTTGTATTGTAACATTAGTGTTGTATATATTAGACTATGCTTATATTAGGATTAGCTAAATTGGCCCAACGACGGACACGTGTCGACATGTCTCTTGACGGTCAAAGTTGGAACTAAAAAAAAAAACCCGAAAACAAAGTTAGAGGACTCTTCCAGATGAGGACTACTTGGACAGTACTCTTGAGAGAAGTAGTCCATGTAGATTTTCTTTTTATTTTATTTTCTTGTTTTTAGGAAGTGTAGTACCTCCCCCTTGGTTTTTCTTTTGACCACGGTTCTTTTCAAAGGGTTTTTCTTGAACCGGGTTAGGTAGATTTTTCTTTTGTAGTTGTAGGACTAGATGGGTGAAGGCTAGAATGTAACCCGTGATGTGCACACCTGCAATTAACTAAAAAAAGAACTTGAGAGTGTGACGTTTAGGCTTGTTTGTGGACTCGTAAATCTATGCCTTAATTTTGCACATCTTGTCTTGTTTGAACACTCGTATGAGTGTGTTGATGAAATGATTCGGAATGAGTTACATGGTAAGTCTGTGAGAGTTATTACTTGCATTCTGTGCTTGCATGCGATAACTAGAACTTGCCCTGTGTGTTTGCAAAGCAAAATAGAAGTCGTTTGGTTTTAGAGATGATTGAGGCATTTCTTTGTGCAACCCTGTATAATTGTGAATCCACCTGTCCTTTGAGCCTGAAGCCTTTTCTTTGATAACCCTATAATGATCTAAATCGCTGTGTTTGAATAGCTTAATTGTTTAAACCTATACCCCCTAGTAGCACTTGAATCATTAAAGAACATACAAAAGTCGAAGTGTGGGTAGTAGGGAGTTAAAAAAAAGGGAGTCAAGAAGGAATTGTTTAATTGGTACACTGACATTGTAATCTAAAAAACAGAAAAAAAAAAGGAGAAGCCAGTTGCACCTAAAGAAAAATATGGAATAATGATTGGGTTGAGCATGAAAGTTGAAATAAAAGGAAGTATGTATTAAAAGTGCTTAGGGAGGTTAGTCACTATATCCAAATCTATCTTACCCGACCCTTAGCCTACATTACAACCAATAAAGACCTCTTGATCTTTGACTGAATGGCTCGATTAGTAGAGTATTACACTAGAGGCAAGCTTATGGTGTGTATGTGTGGCATGTGAATGCTCTTTGCTGAGAGTGAGTGAATTCTTCCTATATTTGGTTCCTTGTTGTTTGAATTTTATGTGTGTGGAACTTCTCTCATATTTTTTGATGTGAGGGCATGTGACTCTGGAAGAAAAAGTGAGTCTTCATTTCTGTTAGAGTAATTAGAGTGAGCACAAGTGTGTCATGGCATGAGAGTCTGCATTTGAGGTATGATTGTTGCACTGTTTAGGTCGATCCTTTATAATAGCGGGTGTGACATAAATCGGGGCAATGCATTGAACAGTTAGGCCTAGAAATTTGGTTTAGCTTGCTCGAGGACGAGCAAAGGTTTAAGTGTGGGGTGTTGATAATAGGTGAATTTAACTATAATCACGCCTTAAATAATCACCTTCTTGTGTAGTTTTGATGATAAAAGTGATAACAAAATGCTCTTATTAGTGCTTTTCATGATTTGCAGGTGATATATGTCCAAGGAACGCTAGGGAGCAGTTTTGGAGTCAAAAATGGAGAAAAAGAGGCCAACTGTGTAAATTCTCAATGGAACCACGCCTGCCAGCCCTGAAATTTCAGAGAAGGTGTTTGGCAGCGGTTCTACCGCGACCGCGGCAGAACCGCGATGGAAGATAGCTGCAGAAGTTTTGAGATTCAGAGAGGGTCATTGGCCGCGGTTCCACCGCGACCGCGGCAGAATCGCGGCAGACACAGTAAACTTCGAGGACTAAAGTGTATAAGACGGGATTTTTTGCCTAAAACCCTATTTTAAATATTAGACTTCACCTAAAGGAGGCATGTATTATTTTTTAGAGTATCTTGGCAAGAAAAACTATTGTTAGAGAATACCCAAAACATATTTCTTCTTTTCTTTTGATTTTTATTGCTAGTTATGAAGAATTGTATCTTAGTTTGTTTTCCCATAGCCATGAGTAGCTAAATCCTTTGTCTAAGGTTTTGATGGAACCTATTGGGGGATGAACTTCTTGATTTATGTGAATACAAATTGCTTGTTTAATCTCTATTTGTTCAACTTCGTATTTGTTGTAGTTAATTGACAGGATCCTCAATTAGCTGTGCCTATTTAGTGTGCATAACTTCGAAACGAGTGCATATTCAGGTTATTGTTGAACAACACCACTCCTAGATTATAAGAGGAATCTATAATTGCGGGTTTAAAGGCGAGATTAGGGATAACGAAGCCTTGGGTGTAATCTAAAGTGAANTAGAGATGTGTTGGTAAATTTGTATGAAGCATAAACAGAAGGGATTCCATCAATAGGGGAAATCTTTACCTTAGCTTTTTCTCATCATTGTTTACAACCTTAGCGTTTTAGTTTACAGCTGTTTAATTTACTTGCAATCTTAGTTACTAAAGAAACCATCAACTGTGATTCAAATATTTGGGAAGCTGGTTCTGAAGAGTTAGTGGGTCTGAAGATAGCAATTGATAGGTTAACTCTCCGTGGATTCGACCCTGGGCGTAATACTCGGGTTATATTTGCAACGTCCGCATTGTCTTTTTTATAAGGCATAGTTGGGCGTGATCAGTACACCCCTACGCCAAATATATCTACTTAAAGGTTAAAATATTTAACCATCTCATCACTGTTTGTTTGCAGAGAAATAGCGCATACTTATCCATTTTCGGTTGTGTATTTTAAAAAAGCCATTGTCTTGAGAGGGGGAGGCGGGGCGTCGGTCGGTTCCGTTCGAATTTGCAGCAGTTCGATTCGATTTTCGGGTTGCAATTTTAATAACTAAAATCGAACCATGATATTTTCGGTGCAGTTAGGTTTTCTTACGGTTTGTTGCGGTTATTTTCGATTTTATTTTACGGTGCTAGAGTAACGATATGTGCCACATCCATTTATGTGGTGTTATCCTTCATCCAATTTGTTACTATATATTAGGTTCCTAATTATTCAGCTATTCAATGAGACATTTTACTTCACTGTTAACAAGTGATGCCATCTTTTTTACTGAACTAGTTTTACATTGCCCTAGTGGTATGCTAATTCATCTCTATTTTGTAACCGTTCTAACAGTTGTATTTTATCCTATGTGTTACTGTCAAACATGGCCAATTGGAGGAGAATCTTTAACATATGATAACGTTTTAATTCTATATTTGGATTCTAATTTTATATGCCCCACAAATTTGGTAGCATGAGAAAAGGGCAGTTAAACTGAAGCTAGAAATTGAGAAGAGCTTCATGAGTTTCTTTATCTTCTTTTTTCCTGTTTTTTCTTTTAGCTAACAAACACGACCAATACGTCGAGAAAAGACTAATGAAGATAGAAAAATCTAACAGGTCATTGGTAGAAGAAACTCTTAGCTTCTCCCTAAGATTTCCTAGTTGAATTGTTTAGATACCATTCTTTTAAAATGACTTGACGTGAAACAATTACTTGAACTTTTTAAAAGTTAGTGATCCGAAGTTGTTTAGAAAATTTAACAAGTAGTTAATTACTCCCTTTCCCTTTGTTCCGGTTTATGTGAACCTATTCATTTTTATTTGTTTATAACCACACAAATAAATTTGTTTAGGATTACAAATTACAAAGTATTCTTTTTTTTTTAAACTCTATTCCCAGTCAAACAGGTTCACATAAATTGAAACGAAGGGAGTAGTTGTTATCTGATAAGCTTTAGTTGTGTCATTTAACATATTTTCAAAGATAGGGGTCTTTCGACAATAGAACTCATACTTAAAAAAAACTTCGGTAAAACTAAAATCGAACATCGAACAGAATACCAAGCTTTTAAAAAATATAAATCGCAAATCAATTAAAAAATTGACAAATCGAACCGAACAGATCGAAATTATCGGTTCGATCGATTTGTTAGGTTCGTCGGTATTATGCCCACCTCTAATTGTCTTTGGAGTTTTAAATTGCACAAATAAGACTTTGTGATATTATTCCAAGCTTCACTTATAGAATTTGAAATTATAAGATTATGGCTATTTTATTAATTATAGGATTAAAAATGGCTATTTGTGAAATTTTCCCGTCCTTTACCCTTTCACTTTCCTCTAATTTAAGAGAACTTCTTTCTCTACAATCTATGATTCCAGTTCCTCTCTCTCTCTCTCTTTGCCGATCAATCCAAAGAGTTAAAAGCCAAAAGGGCAAAAGTACTTAAGACTTGAAAAGTACAAAGTGCTTCCTCAGCAGCTGAAGACTTGATTTTGGATTTCCATTTTCAGTAATCTTAGTTCTAGGTAAGCTTAAAATTCTGTCTCTGCTATTCCTTTTTTTCTTTTCTTTTTTCAAAAATAATTTCTTTCCCATTTGGGTTGTGTTAGTTTATGAAACAAAGGCTCTATCTTCCTTTTTTTGGTACTCTTTTTTAGATGTTGATTTTCTTGGGTATGTGCATGAATTCTTTAAGTGAAAAAGAAGTAGATATGACACCAGATAGTCCCAAGGATGCTATTTAGGAATTAGCCGGTGCGTCCTGATTTTAGTTGTTCGGTGTAGTTTTTATGTCTTGAATTGTCCTGATATTAAGATTTTTAGTTTAAAATTCAAGACTAAAATAGTACTGGCCCCAAATAGCAGCCCTAAGAATGGCGGTTTGTGCACCTGTCCCGAAAAAGGAACGCTTTGGGGGTAAGAAGGTGGTGTCCAAGGTGCAGCAACTGATGTTTCTTTTTTGTCATGGGATTGAAAACAGAAATTTTACTTTTAGAGAAAAAGAAAGGAAAAAGACAGCTTAGAAGCTTGATTTGATGTTAATTTGGTTGACAGAAGCATTTTTGATTTGTTTGAAAGGAGAATGATGAGTCGCTTCAACTTGTTTCCATTGTGTTTAGAATTGTCAGGCAAGCTCAGGGTTATGCAAATTGTGAGAAAAAATCTAATTTAATGTTTGTTTAGCTATAGAAGCAAATGGTAATTGGGTTCTTGTTCTATTGTTTTAACTTTTCCTTTTGTATAACAAATCTGAATATTCCTCTGTATTAATGAAGTGTTGACAGAGGGCATTCTTTATGATCTTGTTGCAGCAGTTTTATCCAGATAGTTTGGAGATCTTCCTCATCTTTGTATTCTTGTGTAATTTCTACAGGTTCTTATTGGCGAATCTTTATCTACGATGGCTCCAAAGGGCAAAAAATATTGTGTTCGAACTTTACCCCATGATGTACTTAACAGTCTTCCTGAGAATGTAGTTGATGAAATTCTTATCCGTTTGCCTTTACGAGATGCTGTGAGGACAAGCATCTTGTCAAAGAAATGGAGATATAACTGGTGTAGACTTCCACAGTTGACGCTTGATCAAGCGCTTTGGAAAACTAAAAAGGATCTAACATACATTACAAGTAACTTCACAAAGATTATCTCCCACATTTTGACCCTTCATGTAGGACCAATTACGAAGTTTACCCTATCCATTCCTAACTTGGAAGGTTGTCCTAATCTTGATAAATTGATGCATTTCCTCTCTAGGAATGTCATTAAACATCTTGTTCTTAGACTTCCGAGGGGTAACCCGTACAAATTGCCTTCTTCATTTTTCGTATGTTTGCAGTTAAGGCATCTGTCTCTAAAAAATTGTTTAATACTTCCTCCTCCAACCTTCAAAGGATTTGATAGGTTAACTAGCCTGAAATTATATAATGTTTCAATTTCTTCGAAGTTGCTTGAAAGTTTTATCTCTCATTCCCCGTTACTCGAGCAATTGGTGTTGCAGATCTCAGGTTTAAGTGACATTATTGAAATTAGTGCTCCAATGTTGAGATCCTTTGACTTCACAGGCAATATAAGATGTATTTGCTTTAAAAGTATCCCTCTTCTGGCAAAACTTTTACTTACACAGGAAAATTATGTGGAAGAAAAATGTAATATTGCCAAGTTTTTTGAGCCTCTTATTGCTCTCGAGCATCTCCATCTGAATGACACGGTAAATGTTGCTTCATGACTTTATTGTATTGCATTTTCAGTTGTTGATTGTCTTTTGGGCTTTGAGACATTCTGATTTTTGGCATTTTGTTTTTAGTTCTTTTTTGCAGGAGCAGGTGAAGTTCCAACAAGGCTTCCCTTTAATCTTAACTTTGTCAAACATCTTTGCATATCAAGTATGTGTCTCTTTGTCTTGGAAGAGATTTCATGTGCTCTTTGCTTGCTAAGAAGCTTCCCATGTTTACAATATGTGGAAATTAAGGTTTCCTTCTTTCTCTTTCTTATTTTTGTACTCTTTAAATCATCAATAAGCTCAACGAGTTGAGTTTTGGTTAATCTTTCTTAGGTGGAGGCCGGCGATGGCAACGATATACCTGCTCTAGAATGTCTTGAAGTAGAACAATTCTCGGATGTGTCATTTAATCACCTCAGGGAAGTTAAGCTAATACGGACTAATGGCACAATCCGTGAGATGCAGCTTATGAAGCTGCTGTTAGCCAAGTCTCCAGTGCTGGTGAGAATGCTAATCCAACCATGTCTAGTTGAAGATTCTGCAATACTTGCTGAGCTAACAAATTTTCAGCGTGCTTCACCTGAAGCAGAAGTTGTCTATAAACATCAATAAGCACCCATATTACCTTCCTTTTTTATCGTCTCGATTCTTCAATCGAACCATGATCCTTGTGTAAAATGTTTGGATGTTGATTTAATATAGAATGCAGTAGTATAAAACTATTAATGTTGTAGTTTGCCTAATTGCCTCATAAGACTGGGTGAAGTCTAAACATAAATTATAAAAGCGCATGTGGATGGTTTCTTCAACTTTGTTATTAAGATGCTTAGTGATTTTACATTACATGCCTTTTGCTTGAAATGAAAACTTACAAGAAGGAATTTGATGGTCTGATTGTTTATTTCAAACTTGAAGGTTTGGTTGTTGGTTGCAGTGTGTTATCTTCCCTGAGCATTGCAAGTTTCAAGCCTTTTCTCATGTCTGTATGAAGACAATTATTATTGAAAATAGAGATATATATAATATATGTAGAGATATATCTTCCTTTTGGGAGAGCCATCAAATCCGGTAGTGGATCATTGTTTATCGTACTTCATATATATTGCATTCTTGATTCTGATTCGGTTTCCTGATTAATAGGAAACAACGTTTAATTTCTAGAGAAATGACCTTGTAAGACAAATAAAAGCTTATTAATCTTGAGGTGTGTTTGGTACTAAGGTAAATATTTTCCAAATTTCTCATATTTGGTTGGCTTAAATATTTTGAAAAGTATTTTTCTCATTATAGTAGGTAGATGCGAGTAAAAAGAATTTCATTTCATATACAAAAGTAAATATATTAGGGGGTAATTGGTTAAAAATAAAAGGATAATGTGTAAATCAAAATATGATGTACACATTAAGGGTGCATTGTTACTCCCAATTTACGTTCTCTCAAGCAAATACATACACACAAAAAACTCCCAAGCTGGTTTTCAGTGGTTGGTTCAAGGCTAAAGGAAGTAGAGATTGAATTTATGCATGTTGCTGCAATTAGTAGGTTGTTTCAGTGCTTAAGAAGTTTTGCTGAAAATTTCACCCTGTCCATGATAACTGATGCAACCGAATCAAAGGTATGTACTTAGTAGCTAAATGATCAATTGAAACATCCAATCTCCCATCGGGTTTGATAACTCGTGTTGACTATGATTTTGCATTGTCTATGGAAGGAGGAAGGATTTCATTCAGGCAATCATGGAAGCAATATTCAACCACTTTGTATCAAACGCATAAATTTGGTGATATTCTTTTCGCGGGTACCAAGATATGAATCTCTAATCGATGAATAAATCAAATACTAATATATGTATCAAATATTCTGTCACTGATCACTATAAGAGAGGAAATATTTTAACTCCTCTTACTGGAAAAACAACAAGATCGGTAAGCCGTTTTTTTCTCTTATGTTGCGGAAGCCAAATGTATATAGTGTGAATGAGTCACAACTACTATACCAAAATTATGTCAGTCACCAAATAATAAATAAGACAATAAGACAACAATAAAAGGAGCACCCAATTTACGAGGTTCGGCCAATTTTGCCTACTTTCTCGGACACAATCAATATTTTATTCCACTCCAAAAATACAAGTGAAATAATACTAAAGAGAGAAGATACAAATGCCTTAAGAAGATAAGAAGGCAAATAAGAGATGTGTTTAAATCCTAAACATTCGGCCTCCTTTTATAGGGTGAAGTACCAACCAAAATTGGTACTTCACCGATGTGGGACTTTGGCTCTCAACAAATCTCCATCTTGGCAAAATTGCACATCTTCAATTTTCTCTCAATAACAAATTTTTGTTGTGTCTTCATCTTCAATCTTCAGTGATCAACAATGTTGATCAAATCCAAACAATGTTGAAACTTGACCGCAGTCACCACTTTTGTCAGCATATCAGCAGGATTCTCTGTAGTATGAATTTTCTTCACCGTGACTCCACCTTCTTCTATGATTTCTCGTACGAAATGATACCGAACATCAATGTGCTTCGTCCTTGCATGATAAACTTGGTTCTTCGCTAATTGAATAGCATTTTGACTATCACAAAAAATTGTGATACTTTTGTGTCCAATACCAAGCTCTTTTAGCAATCTCTGAAGCCAAATTGCCTCCTTCACAGCCTCTATAATAGCCATGTACTCTGCCTCTGTTGTAGACGAAACAACTATTGACTACAAAGTAGACTTCCATATAACTGGTGTCGTTACAAAAGTAAACACATAACCAGTAGTTCATCTTCGTTTGTCCAGATCACCCGCAAAATCCAAGTCACAATATCCAACTATAGACTGATTGTCTTCCTGCTCAAAAACTAACACGACATCTACAATATTATGAATATTCCGTAGAATCCACTTAACAGCTTGCCAATGCTCCTTTCCTGGATTATGCATATATATCTGCTAATAACTCCAACGGCTAGTGAAATGTCAGGTGTCGTGCAGACCATTGCATACATCAAGCTACCAACAACATTTGCATATGGTACCCTTGACATATACTCCCGTTCAGCTTCATCTTTTGGTGACATAATAGTATTTAGCTTAAAATGGGGAGCAAGTGGAGTACTAATTGGCTTAGTCTTTTCATCTATGCCAAAGCGCTGTAGTACTCTCAAATATTCTTTCTGAGATAAACAGAGTTTCTTTGAATGTCTATCTCTTATTATCTCCATGCCAAGAATTTTCTTTGCCTCACCCAAATCCTTCATCTCGAACTCCTTCTTCAGTTGAATCTTCAACTTATCAATTTCTTCCGAATTCTTGGAAGCTATCAACATATCATCAACATATAGGAGAATATATACAAAGGAACCATCTTCAAGCTTGCACAAATACACATAATGATCGTATTTGCTTCTTTTCTACCTTTGCCGCAACATAAACTTGTCAAATCGCTTGTACCATTATCTAGAATATTGTTTCAACCCGTACAATAATTTTTCAAGTTTGCACAACATATTTTTTTTTTCCAGCAACTTTGAATCCTTCTGGCTGAGTCATATAGATTTCCTCCTCCAAGTTTCCATGTAAAAATACAGTTTTTACATCCATCTGAACTAGTTCAAAATCCAACTGTGCTATCAAAGCCAACATAATTCTAATGGATGGATATTTTATAACTGGAGAAAATACTTCACTGTAATCAATTCCCTCCTTTTGAGCATATCCTTTGGCTACCAATCTTGTTTTGTAGTGAACATCTACTTGGTTAGGAAATCCTTCCTTCTTTGCGTAAACTCATTTGCACCCAATTGTTTTCTTACCCTTTGGGAGATTGGCCAATCTCCACGTATAATTCTGATGAAGGGACTGTGAGCACGTGATTTTTGCCCTATATATGAATTATTCCCAAAAATTCCAAACAAAATGATTTCTTTATTACTTTACAATTTTGTGAATTTTTGTGTTATTTTCTGGTAATTGCTGCATTTTATCTGTGTATTTTAATTCATATGAAAAATACAAAATATACTTGGCGTTTGTCTAGGATTTAATTTCATATTTTTAGGATTAATTAGTAGTTAAAATTATTTACAAATAGAGAAAAATAATAAAAATGGTGCTTTCGCATTTTTAGTTTAAATTTGTGTTAATTGGTATTTTGGAAAATTAGGAAATATAATTTTAGAGTTAATTTGGATTTTTGGTTTTAATTTGTCATTTTAATAAAATCAGAAAATATATAAAATACAAAAATAAAACGAAACAAAAAAAGAAGGAATAAAAGGGAAAAGGGTTGCCTTACTATGCCCACATTTGGGCTGTTCTTAATCAAAGCCCAATCTGCCCCAGACCCTCACTCGCCCAGGCCCAATACCCCACCCGGTCCAGTCCCGTTACACCCCAAAACGACGCCGTTTTCAGTCTCTCCAATCTGGACCGTCTAGGTTTATTAATCTAACGGTCCAGGATTATCCTCGCCCCATATAAAAGTGTCGGACCCGACCTAAACCCCCCTTATCATCGTCTCCAAGAGCCTCACAGAACAAAACGTAACACCACCGCTGGCCGTCGTCGGAAATCGCCCACGGCGGTGGCCCATCTCCAAAACCCTTCAAAATTACACCCTTTGTTCTCCTCCTCCTCCCCGTTACCGATCCACAACCCATTTTCCTCGAACCCCAACCAAACTCGTCGAATCTTCGACCAAAATTTTCCGGCCAAGACTCAACTTTTTCCGTTCACCACCAAATTTACACCATAGGACCGTCATGGCATCCCCTCTCAAACCATCCAAGTCCCATCCCTCGAATCACCGCCCATCTTCTCGAATATTAGTTTAAAAATTCCAACAAACCCCTAACTTCTTCAAATCTTCCCAAATCGACACCACACAATCACTCTATCTCCCTCGTAGAGAATCTATGGCCAAAAACATTTGAAGCTCACTGGAATTGGCTAATTTGGGAATCTGATACAATCAGTGAGTTTCCCTCTCTTTCTTGGTTTAATTTTGTTACAGTCTCATTTGGTTATCAATTAGTATTAATTAGTTAGCTTAGTTCGATTTAATTAGGTTTTTCCGTTGTAATCTCAATTTCTTAGTTCTGATTCCGAACTTGGTAATTAGTTTGATACTTGGCAATTTTTTTTGGTTTGATTTCTGTAGTTACTTTTGTTTCATTATTGGTTTTGGTTTGGTAATTTTAGATTTTAGTTAAATGTGGTTTCAATCTGTGGAATATTGGCTGGATTGGTTTAATATTTCTGTTAGTTTAATGGTTTAGTATTAATTGTTCTTTAATTCAGTATGGTTGGTTATAGCTGAATAGTTAGTGTTAATCAACCATAGTTAAAATTGTAACTAAGGTAAAAGGGACAAAAGGAGATTGAATTCATCAGGGACTAATTTAGAAATTTCAGGTTGTTCAGGGGTATCTTGGGGTTTCTGACATTAGGATAGAATGTTGTAGAATTTCCTAGATCTTTCTAGAATAAGGCTTAGGTTAGATTTTACTAAACTTAGGATAGTAACTTGTGAAACAAGTTGGAAAATAAGGGGACTAATTAAGTAAAACTAAGGGACTAATTTGTAAATAGAAAATTGAGGGCTGCCATCATCTTTGCATATAAAAGGCATGACCATTGCCTTGAATAACAAGTTTTGGAACCCCAAAAATTCCCCCCCAAAACCCTCTCTGCAGATCTAGCTTCAAATTTGAATTGCAAATCACTAGAAGTTAAAAACTCTCTTTAAGTCTTAAATTCTGCCCCAAAAATCCAAAAACAATAGAAAATATCCAAAAATCCAACAGAAAACTATTACATTGATCAGCTGAGATAAAAAAACAGTCCAATTTTCTCTGTTTTCTCGGTTCTGTGGTTGAGTATTAGAGCATATGAAGTCGTTTGAGGTTTAATCAAGCTGTTGTTAAGTGATTTTGACTGTTGAATGTGATCTATGATTTCCTGGGTTGATTCCAAGTAGATTTAAGGCAATTTGATTGATTTTACTTCTTCCTGGGCTGTGCTGTGAGCTATTCACTACTGGTTTTCCACTGATTTGCTGTTGTTACAATTGCTATTGCTGATCATCTCCTCATCTCTCATATTTCAAATTCCAGGTACACTTTTAACATCTCAAGTGTTGCGAAGATGAAATCCATATGTATGAATGCTATTTTGGAGAAGAATATCAGAGAATTCATTGCTCCTTTGTATCTTAGGTGAATTTAGTCTGATTGATGTACCTGGCTGTTTAATTAGTAGTACTATCTGGACAATCACTTTTTTTTTAATTTGTAATAGCTAGTTGGACAATTACTTAATTTGTAATAATTGGACTGCATGAACTGTCATTGGTAGTTTGATTTATGAGTGAAATTAGTTGTAGCTATTTCCAGGAGGCTGTAAACTAAATCAAGTGTAGGCAGCTTGGTAGCGTAAACATAACGTTTTACTTTTTGCTAAAATCAGGCCAAATGAGTATTTGCAACAGGAACAAGTCCCCTATGGCATAATTAAATGCAAAATTACAGAGTCTATACATGATGTTCCTTGATAGATTTGGATCATGTTAGTAGTATCATTAGTTTATTCGCATGTTTGCACATGGTTATTGATTCAAATGTAATTAGATCTTAAATGCTGGAACTGATTTGATAATCACCAACTTGAATAAATTTACACCTTCTCATCATTGGTTCTAAATTCAAAAAATGGAATGCAATGGTTTTAAGGACCACAATTATCCGTTGGATCAGGCCAATGGGCCCAATTCAGAGGTTATTCGATTATTTGGACTCATCGTTACTTTAACCAATTGGGCCTTAATCTCACCCACGCCTGGCCCAATTCTTTCCGGACTGTTTTTCGGTCAGGGCCAATATCGAGGCCCAAACACTTAAGATCTTCATTAGGTCTTCTGGTTTAAATTTGAATATGAATTGGGGCTTTTGAGTTAGGTAGCGGATTCAAATTAAGAGGTTTTCCCTTTTGTTTGAATCCGGACTTGAACTTGAAGCCCGAATCGTATAACACTAATTAATTAGGAACCTGTTTAAAGACAAGAAAAATAGAAACAATAGGTACTTTAGGACTTGCCTTTTAAATAAATGAGACAAGACTCGTCGAATAGAAGCATTTAAATTGCGAGGCCCTCAATAAATGGTTGAAATGAAAATACTAAGGCTTCGAGAGGGGCTGTCTAGCAAATTTCACGGTCCTCCTTAAAGATAATAATCCGTTAGCCACTTTAGGCACGTTTTAATAAATTTTACCTACTTAAATACGGGTGTGCATTTCATACGATCCAAATCCAAATCCTAAAACCTTGAATAAGAATGTGTCGACAATCCGGGTGCATTTCATGTGACGTGATCCGAAAACGCGTTCTTAAACGACGTTCACTTTCTTAATAATTGACTAAAAGCGATAAATAATTCTAAAATTGCACTATAGGTTTAACATGTATTAAAATCAGATTTTAGCCATATATAGCAGTTGAGCGACCGTGCTAGAACCACGTAACCCGGGAATGCCTAACACCTTCCCTCGGGTTAACAGAATTCCTTACTCGGATTTCTGGTTCGCGGATTGTTAACAGAGTCATATTTTTCTCGTATCGGGATTCGACCGGTGACTTGGGACACTATTAATCTCCCAAGTGGTAACTCTGAAATCTTAATAATAAATCCCGTTCCGATTGTCCTTAAAGTGGAAAAACTCCTTTACGCCCTTGCGGGTTTAGTGAAAAAGGAGGTGTGACAGGGATTATATTTTATCATTCACGACAATCCTCCACTTATCTTCTTCTAAACTTTGGACTGCATCTTTATAAGTGGTAGGAATATCATCAGATACAATTGAGGTAGCACAAGCCACCGTCTCAATTGTCTCAAGTTGTTGTTGAGGTTCTTCATGAGTTGGAACCTCCCTCTCAACTGGCTCTTCTTCTAGAGGATAATCTTCATTTGTTTCTTCTTCTGCTTCTTATGTAGGAAAAATAAATTTTCCCTCAAACTCCACCTGCTAAGCACCATTATCTTGTTTGGTATCTTCATTTGTTACCTTATTTACCATAGCAGATTCATCGAAGGTAACATCCAATTTTGACTCTATCACATGATAATATGCAGTTGAGCCAAATACGTGCAAAGAGTCATAATCTATAGTAGGCTTTCCATACCATTTTTCAAATGGTGTCTTGCTGTCAATAGCAACAGATAGTAGATGATTAATGAGGTGACATGCATATGTAATTACCTTATCCCAAAATTCTTTGCCCTAACCAACATTGGACAACACACATCGTACCTTCTCCAGCAAGGTCCGGTTCATACGTTCTTCCACTCCATTCTGTTGTGGTGTATGTCTGACAGTGAAGTGTCGGACAATGCCATCATTTTCACAGACCTTATTGAAAATGATCATGTTTGTATTCACCTCCATTGTCTGTGCGAATACACTTGATCCTCCTTCCTGTTTGATTCTCCATCATTGTCTTCCATTTGAGAAAAATTCTCAACACTTCATCTTTGATCTTCATTGTATGCACCCACACTCTTTGGGAAAAATCATCAACAAAGGTTAAAAAATAGTGCTTCCTACCCAATGAAGGTATTTTAGAAGGACCCCAAATATCATAGTGTACATAATCCAAAATGTCTTTAGTATTATGGATCGTTGTACCAAATTTAACCCTTGTTTGTTTCCCTTTGACACAATACTCACAAAACTCCAAGTTGCAAGCCTTTACTCCTTTTAACAATCCTTGATCTGATAAAGTTTTCAAGGATTTTCCTCCAACATGTCCCAACCGCATGTGCCATAGCCTGGTTGTTTCTGCCTCTTTTTCGTCACTGGATGTTACTGTCGATGTCCCAATAACTGTACTACTGCGATAATGGCACATGTTATTGTTATTTTGATTGGCCTTTATTACCACTAGTGCACCGACGCATACTCTCATCACTCTATTTTCTGCAATGATTTTGAATCCTTTTGATTCTAGGGCTCCCATATAGATGAGATTCTTCTTCAAATCCGGTACATATCAAACATATGTTAATGTTCTGATCATTCCATCATGGTTCCTTAATCATATTGAACCAATGCCATATGAGGTAAGAGGGTTGTTATCTGCTGTGTGGATGACTCTGTATTCTCCTTCTTGAAAATCCACAAACCAATCCCTGCGGGGACACATATAATAGCTACAAGCCGAGTCCATCAACCATATGTCTGATGATATTGATGACTCTGTTGTAACTAATGAGAAGTCTGAATCATCACAATCAGCTACATTTGAATCCATAATGGCTTTTCCATTATTATGTTTGGCCTTACTTTTCAACTTCGGACATTCTTTCTTCTAGTGCCCCTTTTCTCGACAAAAGGCACATCACATTCATCTTTGCTGGGTCTAGATCTTGACTTGAAATATCAGACTAAGCTGCAACTACACATCATACTCAGACAGAACCTTGACTTAGTTACCAAGATAAATCTTTTCTGATAAAGAAGATCAGACTATGCTGCAACCACAGAGCATACTTAGACTGTACCTTGGCTCTGATACCAATTGTTGCGGAAGCCAAATGTATATAGCGTGAATGAGTCACAACTACTATACCAAAATTATGGCAGCCACCAAATAATAAATAAGACAATAATAAAAGAAACACCAGAATTTACAAGGTTTGGCCAATTTTGCCTTCTTCCTCGGATACAACCAATATTTTATTCCACTCCAAAAATACAAGTGAAAGAATACTAAAGAGAGAAGATACAAATGCCTTAAGAAGATAAGAAGGCAAATGAGAGGTGTGTTTAAATCCTAAACATTAGGTCTCCTTTTATAGGGTGAAATACGAAAAATATTATTTTGTGTCTCATACAACTGACACTAGTTGTATGAAGTAGCTTTTTTATCTCACAGTTTTTTGGACCCATATTTTTGTGGACCTAGAAGTGGAGGATTGAGGTCCACAAATTTGGGAGACAAAAAGGAGCCTCACACAACTAATGTAAGTTGTGTGAGACACAAAATAAAATTTCTCTACACCAACCAAAATTGGTGCTTCACCGATGTGAGACTTTGGCACTCATCATCATCCTCATGTCCTGACCATAGGTGAATTCATTGGAGAGTGAGTTCATAAAATCATCCATTCTTCGAAACGATAAGCTCATATGAACTTTGCTCCTGCTGCATTGTTTCTTAACAACAACTTTATATTATTAGTTCTTTTGTTTGAAGCACATAATGCTACGACATATAAATGAGGACAGATACATAGATAACGCTTAAACTTGGTCATTTAAACACTTTAACTATCCAAGTGACAGGATATACACCTGTATAATTTCAGGTGTAACTGATGGATCACATTTCACAGCGGAAGCAAATATAGCATCATAATCACGTGTAATCTAAACAATTAGCACATATGGAGAATTTCAGATTACCTCTTGAAGCGTAAACACAACAACTCTATATCGTTCTCCAGTTCCTCAGTTGCAAACGCCTCAGCAGATTTTCACAGTCTTCTACTCTGTTACCCAAACAATATCCGAAAATAGAGAATTTTGGGTGGGCAAAATTCTAGTAGAAACCGTAGTGAATTCGTCTCAAAAACGTCCAGCCCTATATCCCATATATATAGCTGCATTTTTTAAGGTCAAAACCGTTTTCAAAACCTGTTAGGTTTCCTTCTCCATCTAAGGAACGGTTTCCACGTTTCTTTCTCCCACTAAGGAAAAGTTTCCACTATTTTCTATTATTTAGGAACAGCAGGGACCACAAAATTTAATTAACAAGACTTCCTATTATGATATTAATTTCGAAATTATAAAATTAATTTCCATCATAATAAATTACGAATTATTCCACTAAAAATTCGTAATTGCACTCCTTAGTTCAATTTCGAAATTCTTCCATAAAACCTTATTTAACTCCCCATGTTAAAATCCAGATACTAATCAATCAAATTAAATTATTGACTATTTAATTTATTGATTACTTCCTTTAGACTTACACTTAATTTATTTCATGTGTCGGATATAAAATCCACCGGCTGGGTTTACACATGAAAACTTATAAGCTTTCATAAAGGAGTATCAACAATCTCAAAACCGAGAAATGGATTTTATCAACAAATTATTACTTCACTAATGTATATCATTGTTATCCAATTTACCAGGCTTATTGACTCACAAAAGAATCTCGCCTTTTAATAAATCAAAACAACAAGTGACATACACAACTAATAATAATTATATCACGATTAAGAGTATAAGTACATTAAATGGACTAGAGAAATTATTTTATAAAGTCAGTATAAAATTCTTATCTCTACTTGATCCGTTCAATACATATAAAATGTATTAGCTCAAGAAGTTGGAATTAGACCTATTCCCATAATCAAGATAAATTACATTTAATCTTGTGCTACAACTATTTCGATGATTTGTCCAATTTCATCATTAGATTGTGAATATTAACTTTTATGTCTTACAAGAACCGTTGATTTAATCTTCCGTGTATAAGCTAAACTCTATACACTAAATCATCTACTATGTAAGCAATGGACACACAAACCAATACATGATCTATTTAAAAGGAAACTTTATGGAATTTAAAAAAGTAAATAAATAATTGTCCTTCAGAACACTGCTGTGGATTCTGAAGGCCACTCTGGCCACGGTCCTGGCATAACCGTGGCAGGACTGCGGCAGAACACTGCTGCAAATTCTGAAGGCCAATTTGGCCGCGGTCCTGGCGTAACTGCGGTAGGACCGTGGCAGGACGCGTAAACTTCAGGGAACATGGCAGAGGAGCAACCTATGGCTGACCATGGAAGAGGAGCAAACAAGTAAATAAATAATTATTTATAAAGAATACTATAACAATATGCATGGCTTATAATATATTCTAACATTCTCCCACTTAGACTAATAACCATGCGTCTACAATTTTGACATTCATTCTTTCTACATGCTTATCAAAAGTCTTCTGTGGTAAGCTCTTAGTAAACGGATCCGCCAAGTTGTTCTCTGACGCAATCTTGGTGACCACTATATCCCCTCTCTTCACTATATCACGAATTAAATGATATTTACGCTCAATGTGTTTTTCCCTTTTATGGCTTCTTGGCTCCTTTGAATTTGCAACCGCACCACTATTATCACAATAAAGTGTAATTGGATCTTGAATCGAGGGAACCACACCCAACTCTCTCAGGAAGTTACCAAGCCAAACTGCCTCTTTGCTGCCTCAGAAGCTGCCACATATTTTGCTTCCATGGTGGAATCAGCAACACAAGTTTGCTTGATACTCCTCCAACTTATGGCTCCACCTCCAAGAGTAAACACATTAACTGAGGTAGACTTTCTAGAATCTCTATCTGATTGGAAATCTGAATCAGTATACCCAATAGGTACAAGGTCATCCGAATGGTATATCAAAATGTAATCCCTAGTCCTTTTTAGGTACTTGATTATATGTTTAACCACCGTCCAATGCTCTTTCCCAGGATGAGACTGAAATCTGCTAACAACGCCAACGCCAAAGCATATATTAGGCCTAGTGCATAACATAGCATACATGAGGCTCCCCACAGCTGATGCATAAGGGACCGCCTTCATCTTTTCTATCTCTTCAT
Source organism: Nicotiana glauca (assembly GCA_026770625.1). Taxonomy (NCBI): domain Eukaryota; kingdom Viridiplantae; phylum Streptophyta; class Magnoliopsida; order Solanales; family Solanaceae; genus Nicotiana; species Nicotiana glauca. The sequence goes on from MU698304.1 coordinate 73,953, forward strand.
CAATCTTAGGAGACTGATCTTTAGATAGAGAAATTCCATGTCTGAAAGGAAGAAATCCTTTCTTGGAATCATGCATGCTAAACCTGGAGAGTATTGTATCAATATAAAGACTTTGGGACAAGCCTAATATCCTTTTCTTGCTATCTCGCAAGAGTTTGATCCCAAATATATGAGCCGCTTCTCCCAAATCTTTCATATCAAAATGGGTAGACAACCATTGCTTAACTGAATTTAACATGCCCACATTATTTCCTATGAGCAGTATGTCATCTACAAATAAGATAAAAAAATACCACTTTGTCCCTATCCCACTTTTTGTATACACAAGACTCGTTGAGACATTGATCAAAACCAAATGTTTTCATCACCTTGTCAAAACAAGTGTTACATGCCCTAGATGTCTGTTTCAGTCCATAAATGGACCTTTTAAGTTTACACAACATGTATTCCTTGCTACTTTCCACGAAACCGTCTGGTTGCATCATATAGATACACTCATCAAGACTTCCATTAAGAAAGGTTGTCTTGACATCCATTTGCCAAATCTCATAATCATAATGAGAAGCAATGGATAAGAGAATCCTTATAGACTTAAGAATGGCTACTGGCGAGAAGGTTTCCTCATAATCGATCCCTTCTTTCTGAGTGAACCCTTTCGCTACAAGCCTTGCTTTAAAAGTTTGCACTTTTCCGTCTACACCTCTCTTTTTCTTATAGATCCACTTGCATCCAATGTGTTTAACCCCATCAGGTAGTTCTACAAGATCCCAGACTTGTTAGAGTACATTGACCCCATCTCTGATTTCATAGCGGTAACCCACTTATCGGCATCTTTATCCTATAGTGATTGGTCGTAATTGACAGGTTAGGAAGTATGCTCCTCAGGGATCCTATCATATGATTCTCCAAAGAGCGTATAACGAACTGGTTGTCTTATTACTCTCCCACTACGACTACGCACTACATCTCTTGCAACTACACCATTTTGATTCTATGGTTGAGCCACAATCTCATCAGGAACCTGAGTCTCCATGCTATCCAAAGGGATATCATCGACTTCTTCCTGTTGTGCAGTTTGCTCTACATAACTCCCAATACTTTGTGGTAGTATGACTTCAGGCACTTTTTCTTGCGGGATATTAAGTCTATTGACATTTCTCACACTACTAAAATGCAATGGTATGTCAAATCCGACTTCGGAGTTTTGTATATGATCGTTTTGTTTATCAGATGACTGAGTTTCCATTCTTTTACTTAGTTCCTGTAAAATGATTTTACTTTTAGGAACATGATTTGTCAAATAGTCCTCTTCAAGAAACTTGGCATTTGTGCTAACAATTACCTTCTTTTCTTGAGGACAATAGAATAAACCACATTTCGTTCCTTTTGGATAGCCTACAAACACGCATACATCTGTTCTTTTCTCCAATTTATCTGTTTTCCCTTTTAGCACATGTGCTGGACAACCCCAAACTCGAATATGCCGCAAACTAGGCTTGCGCCCAGTCCACAATTCCGTAGGGGTCAAAGGTACTGACTTTGAAGGAACTAAATTCAGAATGTAATTTGCTGTCTCTAAGGCATGTCCCCAAAAAGACGCTGGCAAACAAGAATAACTCATCATTGATCTAACCATTTCCATAAGAGTCCTATTTCTCCTTTCAGCTACACCATTCTATTATGGTATTCCAGGTATGACAATTGAGATGTTATCCCACATTCTGATAGATAACCAATGAATTCCGCAGAGAGGTATTCCCCACCACGATCAGATCGTAATGTTTTCATATGTTTATTAAGTCGTTTTTCAGTCTCAGCCTTAAATTCCTTGATTTTTTCAAAGCATTCAGACTTACAACCCTACAAATAGATATATCCATATTTTGAGTAATCATCAGTGAAAGTAACAAAATACTCAAAACTACCTTTTGCCTGGACGTTCATTAGACCACACAAATCAGAATGAATTAATTCTAATTAATCACATGCTCGATTTCCTTTTGAGGGGAAATTTTGTTTTGTCATTTTTCCTTCTAAACAGGATTCACATGTTAGTAGTGCCTCCACTTTCAATAAACTTAAAGGTTCATCCTTGACCAACCTTGAAATTCTATTTAGATTTATATGACCTAAATGCAAGTGCTATAAATATGTTTCTCTCAATTCAGGAGAACGTTTTTTCTTATTTGGTAAATCAACATAATTCAGTTCTTTAGAGTATAACGGTTTAGGTATAGAGTCAACTACAAAAAGACCATCAATCAATGTAGCCGAAGAGAGATAACGTTTATTATGAGTAATAACATATTTATCAATGTCATGACAATTAAAATTATAACCATCTCTCATAGCGCTAGACACCGAAATTAAATTCCTTCTAACGGAAGGCACATATAATGTGTCTTTTAAAGCTAAACCTCTACCACTACCAAGCGAAACACTAATATTTCCTAATGCTAAAGGTGGGGCTGCTGAACCGTCTGCTTGATAAATATTGATTTCTCCTCTACGTAGCCGCCACGTTACCTGAAACCCCTGCAAATAAGTGCAGATATGATTAGTGGCTCCCGAATCTACACACCATGACATGGTAGAAATAGCCGCTAAAAATGTTTCAACGACAAGTAGATGTAAATCACTTGGTTTATTTTTCAGCTTGGCCAGATAAGTTGGACACTGCTTTTTATGATGCCCAAGCTGCTTGCAATGATAACACTTGCCCTTAGCCTTTTTCACACTAGCAGTCGCGCCACCAACAAAGGGGTTTTGAGCCTTTTTCTTTTTCTGCCCGCCTCTCGTCTTAGAAGAAGAACCTGCCTCAAAATTCAATGCCACAGGAGGAGCTTGTGACTTGATAATAGTCTCTGCCGACTGCAGCTCATTCAGCAATTTCTCAAGGGACAAATCTATTTTGTTCATGTTATAATTCAGGCAAAACTGCTGAAAACTGTCAGGCAAAGTCTGCAGGATCATTTCAACCTGTGTGTCCTTATCAATGTTAGCTCCAAGGACCTCCAGCTCATTCAGAAGACTCATCATCTTCAGAACATGATCCCTGACCGATGAACCTTCAACCATTTTGGTATTCAGAAGGGCTTTCATGTCAGTCTGCTTAGCCGCACGATTCTGATCTCCAAACATTTCTTTGAGATTTTCCAGAATGTCATAAGCAGACTCCATCGACTGATGTTGATGTTGCAGAACATTTGACATGGATGCCAAAATGTAACACCGTGCCATCTCATCAGCCTTAATCCATTTCTGGTAAGCCTTTTGTTCATCATCAGTGGCATCATCTCCAGGTTTTTCTGGACACACCTCATCGTGCACAAATTTGTACTCTTCAGCAAGTAGAACAATATCCAAATTTCGTTTCCAATCAACATAATTCGGACCCTCAAGTTTGTTTTGAGTAAGAATGGCAGTAAGAGGATTGAAAGCAGTCATTGTCAATCTGGGAGACATTAAATATTTGAATAGATCAAATCAGTTTGTATTATTGAATATCAAAATTCAAAACACACTATATATATACAATCTATGCACCTTGAACAACAAATTTTGATGGGAAAGAAGCTATTCTTGCAATATACATATATAATGACAGATTATCCGCCCCATAAACTTAAACATGTCATACTTAGATGGAGAGTAAATTGTTAATTTAAGCCAAGTGAATATCAACATTCAACATATATTAGTCCCGTTGAACCAACATGCATACTCAGATAGAGAGTAAATACAAGTAATCAATGACTAGTATAACCTAGTGATTATTCATAATATTTTTATCCGATATGGAAGAAGACCTACGTCAACGTGTAAAAACGTGTAAAAATATTATATCACTAATTTTTAACCCCGGAGATCATGGGAATTGATCTCCACGATTACTGGAATTAAAAACAACTAAAAAAATTTCAGAATTTTTTAAAAAAACAGCAAAAACACTATCTAAACGACCCCGAAAGCCCAAAAAATGGCTTACATCATAAGCAAAGTTGATGTGTATTGCTCACTGGGCCGTTTCGCATGGACCTGCCAACTTTCAGGTTAATCGGAGTCCGTCAACTAGTTGACCTCCAATTTTCTGCCCTAATTCGGCCAAAACTGTTTTTACGTTTTTCATGACAAAATTTAATTTTCAGATTATTCTAACTCAAAATCACCAATATTAAAAGGATATTTCAAGTTTTCAGAATAATCAATACAACTCATAACAGATAATCCCGCCAAAACAGTGCAGGTTTTTAGAAAAAACAAACTTTGTATGTAATTCAAAACTTGCATATAGAACATGATATTAATCCTTATAGTTTATCCTAACTATTTAATTAGACGTGAGTAGGCTCTGATACCAATTGATGGATCATATTTCACGGCGGAAGCAAACATAGCATCATAACCACGTATAATCTAAACAATTAGCACATATGGAGTTTTCGGATTACATCTTGAAGCGTAAACACAACAACTCTATATCGTTCTCCAGTTCTTCAGTTGCAAACGCCTCAGCGGATTTCCACAGTCTTCTACTGTTTTACCCAAACAATATCCGAAAATAGAGAATTTTGGGTGGGCAAAATTCTAGTAGAAACCATAGTGAATTCATCTCAAAAACGTCGAGCCCTATATCCCATATATATAGCTGCATTTTTTTAGGTCAAAACTGTTTTCAAAACCTGTTAGGTTTCCTTCTCCCACTAAGGGACGGTTTTCACGTTTCCTTCACCCACTAAGGAACAATTTTCACTATTTTTTATTATTTAGGCACAACATGGACCACATAATTTAATTAACAAGACTTCCTATTATGATATTAATTTCCATCATAATAAATTACGAATTATTCCACTAAAAATTCATAATTGCACTCCTTAGTTCAATTTCGAAATTCTTCCATAAAATTTTATTTAACTCCCCATGTTAAAATTCAGATACGAATCAATCAAATTAAATTACTGACTATTTAATTTATTGATTACTTCCTTTAGACTTACATTTAACTTATTTCATGTGTCGGATACAAAATCCACCGGCCGGGTTTACGCATAAAAATTTATAAGCTTTCATAAAGGAGTATCGTCAATCTCAAAACCGAGACATGGATTCTATTAACTAATTATTACTTCGCCAATGTATATCATTGTTATCCAATTTACCAGGCTTATTGACTC
>MU698304.1:79893-121434 GCA_026770625.1 Nicotiana glauca
GTTCAATACGTACAAAATGTATTAGCACAAGAAGTTGGAATTAGACCTATTCCCATAATCAAGATAAATTACATTTAATCTTGTGCTACAACCATTCCGATGATTTGTCCAATTTCATCATTAGATTGTGAACATTAACTTTTATATCTTACAAGAACCGATGATTTAATCTTCCGTGTATAAGCTAAACTCTATACACTAAATCATCTACTATGTAAGCAATGGACACACAAACCAATACATGATCTATTTAAAAGGAAACTTTATGGAATTTAAACAAGTAAATAAATAATTGGCCTTCAGAACACTGCTACAGATTCTGAAGGCCACTCAGGCCGCGGTCCTGGCGTAACCGCGGTAGGACCGCGGCAGAACACTGCTGCAGATTCTGAAGGCCACTTTGGCCGCGGTCCTGGCGTAACCGCGGCAGGACACGTAAATTTCAGGAAACATGGCAGAGGAGCAACCTATGACTGACCATGGCAGAGGAGCAAACAAACAAATAAATAATTGTTTATAAGGAATACTATAACAATACGCATGACTTATAGTATATTGTAACGGTTACTTCACACCGTACAATTTGCACGAGCATCATGGGAAGATCGATAGGATCCAGAGCCAACATGTTACGCATACAAGAGTTTTGACAAGAAAACTGGAAAGAAATTCCCTAAGATTTTTAGCAAAGTTGGATACACCTTTTAGAAAACTAACAAGGCTTGTTGTGCATTACGTTAGGTGTTTCTGATGTCTTATTACCTTTGTCTGTTCCTTATAATCCATCCAAAGAATAAATAAATCCTGGAAAGAATTCTTCATCAGCAGCAAATTATAAAGGCTTTAATAGATCGGATCCAGCTCCTCTACAGTGCTCCTGTAACACACTTGATTTTTGATGCGTGACATCTTTTCAGTCAAATGATTTTTCTTTCAGCTAATCACTGTCACTACTATGACACCATATATCACGGTCTAGGGGTAGCAAAAGGACGGATAAAAAACGGGTAATGTAAAAATAGATAAATTATTCAGCCCGACTCATATTTAAACGGATAAAAAATGGGTTAACCGACGGATAATATGGATATCCATAGTATCCATAACTTGTTGAATATGATCACTTTCTGAAAAATTCCTAGTCTCTCAAACTTGAAGAATCCCCAATTTGAGTCTTTGCAAATGTAAAAGTTAAACCCAATGGTTATTCATTTTTCAAGTGAATAATATAGATCTTATCCATTTTTAAAAGTTTATGAGCCAACTTATGTTTTTAATGAATAATATGGATGGATCCAATAATCCCTCTGCTATTTCTCCTAGTTATGGAATATTTGTCCAGAACTATGAATAGATTGAGTGAGTTGCCTGACTTCAAGTTCCACCCAATGTGCAAGGGACTTAAACTCACTCATTTAATTTTTGCAGATGATCTCATAATCTTTTGCAAGGGAATAATAGGTCTATACAGAAAGTTATGGAAGCCTTGGAAAAGGTTAGCAGTGTAATTGGCCTGATAGCTAATACAGATAAATCAAACATATTCTTGGCAGGGGTTACGAGTAAAGTGCAAGAGGAAATAGTTGCTATGACAGGATTTGTACCAAGAACCGTTCTTAAAAGACATCCGGGGATACCACTCTCCTCAAAGAAGGGGATACCATTCAAGACACTTGTCATATGCAAGGTGATTGCAAATTATCAATGTTGTCCTATTTTCAATTTATAAGTTTGGTGGCAGTGTTTATACTCCCTCAAAGTATTCTTAAGGCAGTTGATAAGAGATGCATATAACATTTTATGCGGAACATCAGATGAACACAAGAAGATATATTTGGTAGCATGAGAAAAAGTTTGTAGGCCAAAAGCCTATGGTGGAATGAACATAAAAGGATGCAGGAGCTGGAATCAGTGCCGGCTCTAGGGGAAAGCCACTAAAGCAATTGCTTTAGGCCCCCTAGAATTAAAGGCCCCAAAATTTTCAAACTGTATACTATAACATATTTAAATTATTAATAAAAAATACTAGTTAAATCTTATACGTTTTTGTTTGGAATGTGATAGAGATTATTCAAATGAATTACTTGAGTTAATGAATATGTATATAAAAATAAATAATTTGATGACGACTTTGATAATTAAGAATGAAGTCCCTTGTAGTATCTTTTAGAGTTTATTATTTCTTATAAAGAATGGATTATGCCGTTTGTTTTTTTGAAATCTGCTTTAACTATTTTAAATATATGAAATTATATTGACATCTATCTATGGTACAAAATTGAGATTATTAGATTATGAGAATTTATAAAAATACTGTCTTAATCGTCATTATTGCTTCTTATAAAATATTATGCAGGTCTTAGTGAGTAGAATTACCAAATATTTGCAATGCTAAAAGCTAGCGATAAATGAATGAATGATCAAAATACGTACAATATGGTCGTTATACCATCATTACAAAAAATGGAAAATAAAAAAATATTAAATTTTCTTATATAAATTTAAGGCCTCTAATTGAGGTTTCACTTTAGGCCACCAATATCGTTGAGCCTCCCCTGGATGGAATGTAGTGTTACAGGTGCCTTTTCAGCTGATTCAGTTTCATGATGCATTTCCATATTACAAGCTTGAGGACAAGCTCTGACCGCTGAAAGCACCCCATGCAGGAGGTGCACTAGACAGTGGCGGTGCATAATGCACTACTAGAAATTTGGTTGGTCGGTAAAAAATCCGGCCAAAAACCGATAAAAGTTGGTCAGTTTTTCAAAAATATTTTAATTTTTAATTTATTTTTTTCGAAATCGACCAACTTTGGTCGGTTTTCTTTGACGCTAAAAAGCAGGAAACTATTTTTGAGTCCCGCCAAATATATTTTTCATGAAACCGACTAACTTTGGTCGGTTTTTGCAATTAAAATAAATAAAAATTAATATTTAAAAAACGAACCAACTTTGGTCGATAAATTCAGCCGATTATTTTAAAAAATCGACCAACTTTGGTTGGTAATTTTATTTTTTAATAAAACTGACCAACTTTGGTCGGTTATTTTCGTACGAAAATACAACTAAAGAGTATAAATAATAAATAATACAATCTTAAACAAAATGCACTAGCGGTCTAGTGGTAGAATAGTATCCTGTCACAGTACACACCTCGATTTGATTCCCAGATGGTGAATCTTTTGATTACATAATTAAAATACCGAACAACTTTGGACGATTTTTTTGCAATATTTTTTTTGAATTTAGTTGACCGACCAACGTTGGTCGGTAATTTCAGACCAACTTTGGTTGGAATGTTAAAACGACCATCAAAATATCGTCCAAACGTATTTGGTAGGTAATTGCCCATAACCGACCAAAATTGGTTGGTTTTTTTAGTTGGTATTTATCGGATTTCTAGTAATGATGGGTAATCTAAGACCCGGGAGTGATCGTAATACCGCTGGAAGATAGATGTGTTGAATGAGCTAGACAGCTCACATAGCCTCTACCATAACGGGCTGCAACTGGGGCATGGGCATCACTATATGTGTCAGAATCCTGAGGCCTCTTATCCTCCCTCTCCTCTCTCACCCAGCCCCACATACCATCCCATCTCCGAGCGATCTGATCACGCTCAATTGTGTCTATTAAAAGACTAAGCGGGCGTTGTAAATATAATCCGGGGTATTATGCCCAGAGTCATAACCGAGGGTTTAGAGGTTGGATTAGAGATAACGATACCTCGGGTGCAATCTACGTGAACTGTAATGAAATCTAGCAAGCGTAACTTGAGAGAGTGCGTCTAGTAAATTATCATAATTACTTGAGAGAGAGTTATGATAGCTGGAGAGTTCATGGTTGATAGAGGCAACTAAATCATAGCTATAAGAAACATACAACTAAGGAAATCAACAACGGGGGAAACCAGTACCTTAGACCTTTATTTCTATTATTTACAACTGCTTGTTAGTTAATTCTTAGTTTATTATTCTTGTTTAGCTATAGTAATTTAAAAACACCGCCAACTATTATTCATAAATATTGAGAAAGTTTATTATTGAGAATTTAGTAATCTAACAACAATAGTTGATACGTTAATTTCCTTTGGAATTCGACTCTGGGCATAATACCTTGGATTATATTTGCAACGCCCGCTTAATCTTTTAATAGACACAGTTGAGCGTGATCAAATTTTGGCGCCGTTGCCGGGAAATTGACGGTATTATCAATTACAATTGAAAGAAGTACAAAATTCTTAGTGGAGTTAGTTTTCTCTATACTCAATTTTACATTGAACTTTTAACTTTTGTTGACTTGGTTGCATAGGTGCATGCTTAGAAACTCATCGAGATCTGGTGAAGTATTAGAAGCATTATCGGATCCCGAGAAAGTTTTCAGGGCTCTGAATCGGGCCAACCGACAAAACAAACAACAACCAACAACCACACAATTCGAAACAATCATGGGTGACAACCAAGGAAATCCACCAGCACCAATAGCGCCAGTGCCAGAGGCTGCTCTCTATGACTGGCACAACCCACAACTGAGAATCTATCCATAGCGATAGTAGTTCCGCAGATACAGGCTGAGTCATTCCAGATCACCAACATGCTGCACTTGTTGCAGAATAAAAGACTATTTTCGGGGTCACAAGTTGAAGATCCTCAGCAGCATTGGAAGGATTTCTTGTCTATCTGCAAAACCCAAAGGCAACCCAATGTAACTCAGGAAGCAATCAAACTGTTATTGTTTCCATTCTCAGCGACAGGAGCTGCCCAGACTTGGGTGAATTCACTTTCCATAAATTCTATAGCAACGTGGGATGAACTAGTCAAGCAATTCCACAACAAGTTCCATCCACCCAACAAGACTGCTCAACAAATTGATGAGATTTTGAGCTTTAAACAGAGACCGATGGAGACTTTGCATGAAACATGGGAGCGTTGTAAAGGGATGTTGGTCATATCTCCTTACCATGGTGTTCTAGATCTAATGTTGGGCAGCGGCTCTACATGGGATTTCCAAATAGCATAAAGAACATTGTTGATGCTTCAGTTGGTGGGACATTCTTGAGCAAAACATGGAGAGAGGACCAAAGTCTATAAGATGGCACAGAATTCGGGCTGGGTAACCAGAGGTGCACCCATCACTCTAGTGGTGCACTCAGTGCCTTTAGATCCATCCAATTCTATGGCAGAAAACATGGCCACCTTATTGACACAGAGGAGCATACTCACCAAGAAGGTGGAAGAGTCAGGGCAAAAACAGCAGATACATATTATTGACACTACCAATGGGGACTTGTGTGCATCTTGTATTAGTCAGCCAGTTGGTAATCAGTGGAATAAAGAACAGGATCATCATCACTACCCTGAAGACATGAACTATATGTCTAATTATGGCGGCCAGAGACAGGGTGGTCAGAATTGGGGTCAACAAAATTTGATCACGCTCAACTGTGTCTATTAAAAGGCTAAGCGGGCGTTGCAAATATAATCCGGGGTATTATGCCCAGAGTCGAATCTCACAGGGAATTAACGTATCAACTATTGTTGTTAGATCACTAAATTCTCAATAATCAACTTTCTCAATATTTATGAATAATAGTTGGCGGTGTTTTTATATTGCTATAGCTAAACAAGAATAATAAACTAAGAATTAACTAAGAAGCAGTTGTAAACAATAGAAGTAAAGGTCTAAGGTACTAGTTTCCCCCGTTGTTGATTTCCTTAGTTGTATGTTTCTTATAGCTATGATTTAGTTGCCTCTATCAACCATGAAGTCTCCAGCTATCATAACACTCTCTCAAGTAATTATGATAATTTACTAGACACACTCTCTCAAGCTATGCTAGCTAGATTTCATTACAGTTCACGTTGATTGCACCCGAGGTATCGTTATCTCTAATCCAACCTCTAAACCCTCGGTTATGACTCTCGCCTATACTCCGGGAGTGATGTTGTTCAAACAACTACCTAAATATGCACTCTCTCTCAAGTAGATACATAATGAATAGGCACAGCTAATTGAGGGCCCTTCAATCAACTACAACAAGAACGTAGTTGAACAAATAGAGATTAACAACCAATCAAAACTATATTAACATCACAATAAGTTCATCCACAACGGGTTCCACCAAAACCTTAGATTAAGGTTTTTAGCTACTCATGATAATGGGGAAATCAAATACTAAAAGATTCATAATCATAAATTGCAAGAAAATAAAGAAGAATAGAAGCAATGATGTTTTGGGTGATCTCTCACACTTGTTTTTCTTGCCAAAGTACTCTCTAATAATGTTACATGCCTCCCCTGGCCGAGTCCTAGTATTTAAATAGGGTTTTGGGCTAAGAATTCCGGAATTTGCACTTCAGTCCCTTAATTTCTTCTCGCCTGCCGCGGTCCTACCGCGCCCACGCTGGGACCGCGGCCAAGAGGCCTCTCTGAATCTCGTATAACAGCTCACCGAGATCCTACCGCGCCCACGCTGGGACCGCGGCAGTTCACCTCCAGGCCTTGTTTGTGTATTTCACATGGTTCATTTGGCGACTTTGATGCGATTGGCTTCTTTTTCTTCCATAAATGATACAAAACCACTCCATAGCCTTCTTCTACTATATGTAACCTGAAAAACATGAAAAGCACTAATAAGAGCATTTGGCTATCACTTTTATAATAAAAACTCTACAAGAAAGTGGTTCTTTTGAGGCTTAATCACAGTTCAATTCACTTATTATCACGATCTCCACAACCTGCTAGTATGGGGTATCAGTCTCCAACTCTCGAGCCATGCTAAATCTAATAATGTGGTTGAGCCCCTCGATAAATCGATAAACTCACTCTCAAACTATGTGCGCCATGCGTCCCGAAGACTCTGAGGAACAAACTCTCTCATAAACATCTCTAAGAACTGAGCCCAGCAGGTTATGCATACAAGAGCTTTGATAAGAAAACTGGAAATAAATTCTCCAAGATTTCCACACCTGTGAGAAAAATAATAGGGTTGTTGTGCATTACCTTAGGTGTTTATGATGTCTTATTACATTTGTCTATTCCTTATAATCCATCCAAAGAATAAATAAATCTTGTAAGTCTTCATCGGCAGCAAATTGTAAAGGCTTTAATAGATCGAATCCAGCTCCTCTCCGATGTCTCCTGTAACACACTTGAGTTTTGATGCGTGGGCTCTTTTCAGTGATTTTTCTTTTAGCTAATCACTTTCACAACTAAGACACCATATATCAAGGTCTAGGGATAGCAGGACGGAACATATCGGATATGGCGGGTAAAATACGAGTAACATAAAAATGAATAAATATCCAGCACGACTCATATTTAATACGAATAAAAAATTGATTAATTGACGGATACTATGGATATCCATAGCTTCTTGAATATGATCATTTTTTGGAAAACTCTCAATCTCTCAAACTTGAGGAACCCCCAATTTGAGTCTTTGCAAATGTAAAAGTTAAACCCATTGGTTATTCGTTTTTCAAATGGATAATATGGATCTTTAAAAGTTCATTATCCAATCCATTTTTTTTGTGTGGATAATATAGATGGACAACTATTTTTTTATCCATCTTGCCACCACTATCAAGGTTAAGAGTTTACCCAAAGCAAAGAAGGGAAGGAATTTGAATAGGCTAGGGAGCAAAGTGTGACTAAAAAGGTTTAAATAGAGAGTGTACATAGCATGTTTTGCTCTCTTAGAAGAAGGAAGGGATGTTGTTGGGAATAAACCCCCACAGAAATAATATTCACGGTAATAAAAGCGGAATAATAATGTAGCACCGAGATACGGTAATTAACAAAAATAAAAGAGTAACAATGACACCAAGATTTTTACGTGGAAAACCCTTTTGAATAAGGGAAAAAACCACGGCCCCGAGAGGAGAAACTGATATCACTATAGTAAGGAATTTTACACTTTGTAGTTCCGAGTAAAATCCTCCAAAGACCACTACAACACTCAAAAGAAATAACCCTCTTTTGATATTCCCACCTCACTACAATATCGCTCACTCTCTATTTTTCTCACAGACTAATTTCTTATACCCTGTCTGTGAAACCTCACTCTTTCTTTCTCTCTTTGTTGGTGTGTGGAAATGAGAATTGAAGCTCTCCTTTTATAGCCAAAGCTTCACTCTCTAAAGCCTACAATATTTGACAATTTACACACACTTTTCACAATTCAACAAAGTTGGCTACCAACCCAAAGAAATTCAACAAGGTTGGCTACCAACCAAAACTAATTCAACAAAGTTGGCTACCTAACCAAAACAAGTCAACAAGGTTGGCTACCAAACCAAAGAAACTTTTATTAGGCACATGCCTAATACTTCTTCAAATGAGATGGACATCATCAATCTCCCCCTCCAGTCTCATTTATCTAGAGGAGGTAGCACTGTCTTCTAATTTGAGTGCATGCCGACAAGTTCTTTGCATAGCTCGAACTTGTTCCTTTGTACCACCTTCGTCAGCATATCTGCGGGATTCTCACTTGTAGAAATCTTCAAGACTTTTAGAGATTCATCATCTACCATTTCTCGAATCCAATGATATCTCACGTCAATGTGTTTGGTCCTTGCATGGTACATAGAGTTCTTGCTAAGGTCTATTGCACTTTGACTGTCACAATAGATGGCATACTCCTTCTGATGCAATCCAAGCTCTTGAAGGAACCGTTTGAGCCATATCATCTCCTTGCCAGTTTCTGTAGCGGCAATGTACTCTGCTTCAGTTGTTGAAAGTGCAACACACTTCTGCAACTTAGACTGCCATGATATAGCTCCCCCTGAAAATGTAAACAAATATCCAGTAGTAGATTTTCTGTTGTCAATGTCACCTGCCATATCGGCATCTGTATAGCCCTTCAAGATTGGATCAGATCCTCCAAAGCACAAACAATCTCCCGTGGTACCTCTCAGGTACCTGAGTATCCACTTGACTGCTTCCCAATGTTCTTTTCCTGGATTTTCAAGAAACCTGCTGACAACACCAACTGCGTGAGCAATATCAGGTCTAGTGCATACCATTGCATACATTAAGCTTCCGACTGCTGAAGAATAAGGAACTCTAGCCATGTTCCCTTTCTCTTCCACTGTTGTAGGACACATCTTTTTGCTCAACTTTAGATGACTAGCAAGAGGTGTGCTAACTGGCTTAGCATTCTTCATGTTGAAGCGTTCTAGTACACGTTCAATGTACTTTTCCTGAGATAGCCACAACTTTCTACGTGTTCTCTCTCGAACTATCTTCATCCCTAGAATTTGTTGTGTTGGGCCCAAGTCCTTCATATCAAATGACTTGGATAGATCTCCCTTCAACTTTGCTATCAACCCCTTGTCTTTTCCTACAATTAACATGTCATCCACATACAACAATAATATAATAAAGTTATTCTCAGAAAATCTTTTGAAGTATACACATGGATCAGAATAGGTCTTTAGGTATGTTTGACTTTTCATGAATGAGTCAAACTTCATGTACCACTGCCTTGGTGCCTGCTTCAATCCATAAAGACTCTTATTCAATTTGCACACCATGTATTTCTTTCCAGCTACTTCAAATCCTTCTGGATGCTCCATATAAATCTCCTCTTCCAAATCTCCATGAAGCAATGCAGTTTTCACATTCAACTGCTCCACTTCAAGATCTAGGCTAGCTGCTAAGCTCAAAATAGTTCGAATAGAAGTCATTTTGACAACAGGTCAGAAAATTTCGTCAAAGTCAATACATTTCTTTTGTTCGAAGCCTTTAACGACCAATCGAGCTTTGTATCTGACCAGCTTGCCATTTCCATCTTTCTTTAGTTTAAAGACCCATTTGCATTTGAGTGGTCTTTTACCCTTTGGAAGTTCAACCAGCTTGTACGTGCCATTTTTCTGTAGAGATTCCATCTCTTCTTGCATAGCTTTCATCCACTGGTTCTTTTCTGGATGGGACAACACCTCCTTAAGACTTTCTGGCTCCCCCTCATCACTGATGAGAACATACTCTGTGGACGGGTACCTGCATGATTCTACCCTTGGCCTCTCTGATCTCCTCAGAGGTTGAGGTTGTTCTTCTTCCTGAGTGGGGTGCTCCACTTCCTCGACACCTTCATCAAGTTGCTCCCCCTGCTCAATAACCTCACCAGGTTGCTCCCCCTGCTCGGCAACCTCGTCGGTCGTACTTTCTGCACTTGTGGGATTGTTAGAAGTAGAAGGAATAGTAACAAGGTTAGGAATTATACCATTCTTCGCCTTTTCTGACATATCAGCAGCAGTTCCAACTTCACTTTCTCGGAAGACTACATCTCTGCTTCTGATGACCTTCTTCTTTACAGGATCCCACAATCTGTACCCGAACTCTTCATCTCCATATCCGATAAATATGCAGGGAACAGATTTATCATCCAGCTTTGTTCTCTGCTCTTTTGGTATATGTGCAAAAGCTCTGCAACCGAACACCTTCAAATGTGAGTAGGACACCTCCTTGTTGGTCCAAACTCTCTCTGGGATGTCAAACGCCAACGGAACTGATGGACTCCTATTGATCAGGTAACAGGCTGTCTGAACTGCTTCACCCCAGAATGACTTAGGCAGTTTAGCCATTCTGAGCATGCTTCTCACCTTCTCCACAATGGTGCGGTTCATCCTCTCGGCTATGCCATTGTGCTGTGGGGTTCCAGGAACTGTCTTTTCATGTCTGATCCCATGACTTGAACAATACTCTTCAAATTCCCTTGAAGTGTACTCACCTCCATTGTCACTTCGGAGACGTTTTAGCTTTCGACCAGTCTCCCTTTCTACTAGAGCATGAAACTTCTGGAAAACTTGAAACACCTGATCTTTGGTTTTCAAAATATAAACCCATAATTTTCGTGAAGCATCATCAATAAAAGTAACAAAATATTTGTTACCGCCCATTGATTCAATTTCCATTGGGCCACAAACATCAGAATATACTAAATCAAGTATATTCAATTTTCTTTCAGACGATGTCTGAAATGAGACTCTATGTTGCTTACCAAATAAACAGTAGTCACAGGGTTTTATTGTTGTACCTTTGGCATAAGAAATAAGTGATTTCTTGGCAAGAATCTGCAATCCCTTCTCGCTCATATGACCCATTCTTTTGTGCCACAAATCTGCAGAAATCCCATCTTGTGCCGCGTTCAATTCACCTTGGCATATTTCTGCATTTGTCTTGTACAACGTGCCATGAGCAACTCCCTTTGCAATCACCAATGATCCCTTAGTGAGTCTCCACTTTTGATTTGCAAAATAGTTCTCGTATCCATCTCGGTCTAAAGCAATTCCTGAGATCAAGTTCATCCGCAAATCAGGTACATGCCGCACGTCCTTTAGAACCAATGTGCATCCGACATTTGTCTTGATACAGATGTCACCAATCCCCGCAATCTTTGAGTAACTTGTGTTACCCATTCTCACAGTGCCGAAATCCCCTGCTACATATCTGCAAAAAAGATCTCTTACCGGTGTGGCGTGGTAAGATGCTGCTGTGTCAACCACCCATTCCGACTCTGGACCTGACAGATGCATGCATTCCTCTTCCTCATTTATAAAGAGGACAACATTATCATTGTTTTGCACCATGGCGGCTGTGTTGTCGTCATTCTTCTGGCCACTGGTTTCTCCTTTGCCCTTCCTTGGATTTGGGCAATCTCTTTTGAAGTGACCTGGTTGATCACAGTTGTAGCAATTTCTGGCTCTTGATTTGGATCGGTTCTTTGACTTCCCACGAGCTCCGGATCTACCATAGTTGTTCGAACTCCTTTGATAACTCCTACTTCTATCTTCTGTGATGAGAGCTTGTCCTTGATTTTCAGGCTTCTTTCTCATCTTCTCATTGAGTAAAAGAGCCGATGTAACATCTTTCAACTCAATAGTAGTCTTACCGTGCAGGATGGTTGTTGCCAAATTATCGTACGAAGATGGCAACGAGTTCAATAGCAAGATGGCTTTATCTTCTTCCTCGATTTTCACTCCGAGGTTGGCAAGCTGTGTGATTAGTCCGTTAAATACATTTAAATGTGACAAAAAATTCATACCTTCACCCATGTGTAGGGCGTATAACTGCTTCTTCAGGTACAATTTATTTGTCAGTGTTTTGGACATGTATAGGCTTTCCAACCTTGTCCAAATTCCACGTGCAGTGACTTCATCAATGATGTTATTTACTACATCATCTGATAAGTGCAACCTGATTGCACTAGCAGCTCTTTCATCCAAGTCAGCCCAATCCTCAGCTTTCATGGTATCAGGCTTTTTGGCATCAGCATCTAGTACCTTGTGTAATCCTTGTTGGATGAGCAGATCCCTCATCCTTCTTTGCCATGTTGAGAAACCGTTATCTCCGTTGAATTTTGCTACCTCGTACTTTACTCCGGACATTTTTATTTTTCACCGAGTATAGTACTACCGACAGTGAATAGTATTTTAGTGAACGAGCAGAACCTGTGCTCTGATACCAGTTGTTGGGAATAAACCCCCACAGAAATAATATTCACGGTAATAAAAGCGGAATAATAATGTAGCACCGAGATACGGTAATTAACAAAAATAAAAGAGTAACAATGACACCAAGATTTTTACGTGGAAAACCCTTTTGAATAAGGGAAAAAACCACGGCCCCGAGAGGAGAAACTGATATCACTATAGTAAGGAATTTTACACTTTGTAGTTCCGAGTAAAATCCTCCAAAGACCACTACAACACTCAAAAGAAATAACCCTCTTTTGATATTCCCACCTCACTACAATATCGCTCACTCTCTATTTTTCTCACAGACTAATTTCTTATACCCTGTCTGTGAAACCTCACTCTTTCTTTCTCTCTTTGTTGGTGTGTGGAAATGAGAATTGAAGCTCTCCTTTTATAGCCAAAGCTTCACTCTCTAAAGCCTACAATATTTGACAATTTACACACACTTTTCACAATTCAACAAAGTTGGCTACCAACCCAAAGAAATTCAACAAGGTTGGCTACCAACCAAAACTAATTCAACAAAGTTGGCTACCTAACCAAAACAAGTCAACAAGGTTGGCTACCAAACCAAAGAAACTTTTATTAGGCACATGCCTAATACTTCTTCAAATGAGATGGACATCATCAGATGTAACACCACTAGCCTTGAAGAAGTAGCTCTTTCAAATCCATATTTTTCCTTCCCTACTGAAGAAATGTTAAATTTCTTTTTTTGTTTTCTATGCTGGCGCAGATGATTTCCCTAAGGCATGGACCTATGCCATGTATATCACATGAATATCTTGTTTCACGATAGTATTTGCATTTAAGATCTCATGAGTCGTCGATCTTATACACCTTGGTGTGCTTTTACTTACAGTAACACCTACATTAGAAGGTATAGCAACATCAACAACAAACTTGTATATTCCCACCAGGTGAGGTATGGGGAGGATAGTCTGCACACATACCTTACCCCTATCTAACAGGTGGAGAGGCGGTTTCCAATAGACCCTCGGCTCATGAAGGGTAATAAGAAAAAGAGGAAAGCAAGAAAGGAAGAAAGAGGGAAGAGAAAAGAAAAAGAGAGAGATAAAGGATAAGTAGTACCAAATAATAGTAACAGGGAATACAATACTTGAGGCGACAAAACCACATAACGTAATAAAAATCTAAGAATATGAAGGGACTTGCGTGCTATTAAGACTATCCCTGAGCAACTAAAAACCACCCACTATCCTTCTACCTTAATCTTCGACCCCCACACCTTCCTATCAAGGGTCATGTACTCATTAAGCTGAAGTAGCGCCATGTCCTGTCTAATCACCTCTCCCAGTACTTCTTAGGCCTATCTCGACCTCTTCTCAAACTCACCATGGCCAACCTCTCACACCTCCTAACAGGAGCATCAATGCTTCTTCTCTTAACATGTCCGAATCATCTCAGCCTTGACTCCCGCATCTTGTCCTTAACGGAGGCTACTCCCACTCTATCTCGAATAACTTCATTCTTGATCTTATCTCTCCTGGTACACCCACACATCCATCTTAACATCCTCATCTTTGCTACTTTCATCTTCTGCACGTGAGAGTTTTTGACTGGCCAACACTCAGCCCCATACAACATAGCTGGTCGAACCACCACTCTATAAAACTTACCCTTAAGTGTTGGCGGCACATTCTTATCACATAAAACACCGGAAGCGAGCCTCCACTTCATTCATCCCGCTCCGACGCGATGTGCGATATCTTCGTCAATATCTCCGTTGCCTTGTATAATAGACCCGAGATACTTAAAACTCGCTCTCTTGGAGATAACTTGAGCATCAAGCTTTAACTCTACGTCTGCTTCATGGGTCCCATCACAGAATTTGTACTCCAAGTATTTTGTTTTGGTTTTACTCAATTTGAAACCTTTAGACTCCAAGGTCTGTCTCCAAACTTTTAATCTCGCGTTAACTCCGCTTCGCGTCTCATCAATCAACACTATACCATCGACATATAGCATGCACCAAGGCACCGCTCCTTCGATGTCTCGCGACAATATATCCATCGCTAAGGCGAATAAAAACGGGCTAAGAGTCGATTCCTGGTGCAACCCCATCACCACAGGGGAATTCTCTGAGTCACCACCCACGGTCCTCACCCAAGTCTCAGCATCATCATATATATCCTTAATCATCCTAATGTATGCTACCGGACCTGCTAGCCTCCAAACACCAACATATGATTCATTATTTATTTAAGGTACATCGGTGTGTTCGAATACATTGAAACCTAATAGATAGAGGAAATATGTAATTGTAGAGCAAATCAAATTTGTTTCCTTGTTTTGTATCCTCAACTTTCTATTTCTCCTCCTACTCTATTGTCTTTCTGTCTTGAAATTCTACATTTCTACTAGCATAATTTTTGACTGAAAGATTTTAGCCTAAAATTTTTCAATTAGTATTAAATTTCGAATTTGATTTTGTGAGAAATTTGGAGTGAGTGTTATTTAGACTTGTTAGAATAATATAAGGAGGTTGTATATAAAATTTGAAGTCATTGAATGGAGATTTGGACTGATTTTGAACAAGAATTGCAACTGAAAATCGTGGAAAAAGTTCGTATACAGATGCTTGTATAAAAGGTGTATAAAAGTGTATAATAGTGTGTAATGTGTATTTCTATACTCATATACAATATTATACAAGATTATACATAATTATAAAAACTGATTTCATCTTCTTCCTTGCGCCTTTTCTGAAATTTAACTCAAATCTTGCTCAAATCTACTCCAAATCGCTTCAAATTTAAATTTTAAACTCTTTTTGATATTTTCAATCAATTGGAATAATATCCAATTCAGACAACTAACAAATTCAAAAAAAAAAAAAAACCATTTTCAAAAGCAAAGCTTTGAATGGTCTTCAATGTGAACTTCTACTCTTCAATATTCTTTCATTGCAAGCAGGTGACACAAGAAGAAAAGCAGAAAATACACGGCCCATTGAATCATATGTAAAAGATGTGAGAAAAAGAGAAAGTAAAAGCAATAGTTGTGAGAACAAAGATTTAATTCCATAACTTTTAGAAACAATGATTGTAAAAACACATATTTTGAATTTGCAAGTGCTTTCAAAATATGTACAATGTGGGCTAGGTGGGGTAAAACTTAAAAATATGCGACATTTTTTGTTATGACGTGAAGTTATATGTATTTTTTTGTAATTTTTTCTTTTTTCTTTTTTTTAATTTTATCCCACGCCAAATATCGTCCTTTAAAAAGTACTTACTTCCCGTGTTTTGTGTTGATTGCTTCACAAACTCTCTTTTTATGGAAACCCTTCATTGTTTCCTGATATGGTCCTTACTTTCCGATTTCTTAGAGTTTGATACAATTGAGGTAAGAGTGTAGAAAATCTTGTTCTCCAAGAAAAGATACTTACTAGTACGTAGTATTAAGGAAAGAAATCATAGAATTTCTTTTTCTTTCTTGAAAACGTTTCTTTGCTAAATCTCACTATATAATGAATTGACATTCACTTTTTAATTGGTTTTAAATAAATATATACTTCATCGTCTGATCCAGTTTATGTGAACCTATTTCCTTTTTGGTCCGTTCCAAAAAGAATGAACCATTTCTAAATTTGGTAACAATTTAGCTTAAACTTATAATTCTATTCTTAATGAGAAACTTTTATAATCACACAAATACTCCGGGCTCCATTTGGATTTGTTTAGGACCACAAATTCCAAAAGTTTATGCCCAGTCAAACAGATTCATATAAATTAGAACGGAGGGAGTAAGTTTTAGTACGCGAGCCTTTTATTGTACTAACCCTACAAAATCAAAGAAAACTGAAACAAATTCATGGCCTCCATTGCTTCTGATGGATTATTCTCCGTATTACCAGATGAAATCCTCCATCAAATCCTCCATTCTCTCACTTTGAAACAGAGAATAATAGCTTCTCTTGTTTCCACAAAGTGGCGTCACATGATTACATCATTGGATGGCGGAAAATTTGTACAAAAACATTCTGCAAACAGATACTGTGTATACTGCAATGAATTTAAGCTCCCATCATGTCACCGCTGCTCTGACCTCCACCCAATCATCAAACTTGCCGCAGACAACAGTTTCATTGAAATTTATTTGTCTGTACCACGTTACTGTAATTTCTTCGAATTTTCCCTGGCAACTCTTGAATCAAGATTATTGACCGTTCTGCATTTAAAAGATTGCAATATTAAGGAGGAAAACTTTGATGATATTAACGAGTTACCTTCATTGAAAGAGATCTATTTTGATCACGTTTCTTTATCATCCGCAGATTTCTCCACGCTTATCAACAAGTGCCCTTCTATTGTTGAGTTAACTTTGATAGATTGTCATTATTCCATCTCAGTGCCTGATGTGAAAGAACTTAAAAAGGTTCATGTGCGTGACAACACAATTAGGGCAATAGAAATAGCAGCTCGAAATCTGCAGAAATTTCACTTGATTAGTTCAGACTCACCAGCACTAAAACTTGATTTGCGCACATGTACTAAACTACAAGTCCTGAAAATAGATTGTGAATATATTCCAGTCGGATTGCCTGTAGAGATTTTCTCAGCTTTTCCGTGTCTTAGATCCTTGTTTCTTCATTTATGTAGAAGATTGAACAAAATCAAACTTTTGAATCCTGAATTGGAGAATTTGACCTTAAGCGATATGGTTGACTTGAAAGATGCTATCATTGTTACTCCCAATTTACGTTCACTCACGCTACTAAATACAAAAAAAGTTCCAAGCTGGTCTCCAGTGATTGGTTCGAGGCTAACAGAAGCTGAGATTGGGTTGAAGTATGTTTACGCTACCAATAGATTGCCTGACTTGAGAACTTCTGCAGAAAATTTGGGTGAAAAAATGACCTTGTCCTTGGTAACTAACACAATGGAATCAAAGGTACGTGCTTTGTTAAATGATCCTTGATTCGAGGCTAACCAATAGTTAGTACTTTCATGATTCATCTTTAGTATTTTTACTAACAATTTCAGAGTAATTAAATTTTTCCATTCAATCTTCTTTCAAGTCTGGCAATTTGTGTTAAATATAATTGTTTCCTGTCTATGAAGGAAGTAGGATTTCATTCTGGCGATCCTAGAAGCATTATCCAACCACTTGGGATCAAGCATATAAATTTGGAAATACTATTCTCGTGGCTACCAAGATATTTATCTTTCATTGATGAATTGTTTAGTTATTTTTATCCGAAGAAGTTGCTAGTGAGAGTGAATTCAGATTCCTCAAAAAATAACTTTATACAGGTATTTTGCAAAGTTACGACTTCACCTCAATATTTTCTTATCTTTACATCTCTTTCTCCCTTTTTTTCTCATTGTACCTACATATGTTATGAATCTGTAGGTCCTATTGGATACACTGAAAAGCTGGGAGAAGAAATCCGGTAAGTGTTATAAATGTAGTACTTCCATGTGTTGGTGTTGTTTATTGAAAGATTTTAAGATCCTTGCCTCCCTTACAAGACAAGGGACTTATCAAATTAGCTTTGGGTTTCAATGGTAATTGCCTTTTAACACATATCTCTTTTCTTTTTGTTTTTTTTTTTGGTTTAGTAATTTTTTAATTTTTTTTTATAAGGTGGGTCATATTTTTTCATTTGATTAAATGATGAGTAATATGTAATGATGATAGACTATAATTACGTATTTTAGTCGATTATTACACTCTAATTTACTACACTTTAGTTGAGCTTGCGCTTTAATCGCTAGTGTTTTGTACTAACGGTTTGTTTTATGCCTTGTCGGAGTGATTCTGAGCGATATAGATGTTATGGAATGAATTCAAGTGATTTGGAGCTTTGAAATCTGAGTAAAAGCCCAAGGAATTAAGTCGAGATCGTATTCGGAGATCAACGGATGATAAAACAACAAAACGAAGACTCGAGGAGGCATATTGCGTACTGTCTAGTAAAATAGACATAACTTTTTGCTCAGAACTTTATTTGTGCTCCACAATATATGGTTGGAAATCTACCTCAAAGGGCTACAACTTTCATGTTTTACGTTGTTCCAAATTCCAAAAGGAAAAGGGTGAAAAACCGCGGTTACTGTAGGACCGCGGTAGGACATTACCACAGATTCAGAGGACCATTCTGGTTGCGGTCCTGGCATAACCGCGGTGGGACCGCGGCAAAACGTAAAAATTTCAGGGACCAAAGTGCAAAACACGGGATTTTAAGCCCTAAACACTATATTAAAAGAAGGAGGCCGGCCAAGAAGAGAAAGAGGATAGATTTGAGACATAGATTCGACCTAAGGAGGCAAGAACACATTGGGAGCAAGGCGGAGAATTCTTCTACGAGTTTTTCCTTCCTCTTCCTATTTTTCATTGTTGGTTATGACTTTTAGTATTGTAGTTTTACATACTATTATAAATAGCTAATTTGTTATCTAGAGTTTTGATAGAACTTTTTGTAGGATAAATTCTTGTTATGTTTTTATATAATTGAACCATAGCTTTTCTCTATTTGTTCAACTACGTTTATATTCTGGTTGATTGAAGAGATCTCAATTAGTTTTGCCTATTTAGTATGCATAACTCGGGAGAGAGTGCATATTTAGATAATTGTTGAACAACACCACTCCCAGAGAATATGAGGGATCAATAACCGAGGGTTTAAAGGTTGGATTAGGGATAACGAATCCTTGGGTGCGATCTGAAGTGAGCTGTATTAAAATCCAGCTAGCATAACTCGGGAGAGTGCGTCTAGTAAATTGTCATAATTACTCAGGAGAGATTTACGGTAATAAAAGTGCTCATGATCGGTAGAGAATACTTAGATGAAATTATATAAGACATAGCGGGAAGGATTCCGACAATTGGGAAAATCATAACTCTAGACCTCCTTAATCTTTTCCCTAACCTTCAGTATATTTAGTTGTTAATCTACTAATTTAATTATTTAGTTAATTAGATATAAGAATCTTAATATTTATAACATAGGAATTGTTCAAGCTTGTCTTCTTGGTGATAGTGAATAACTGTAGCTAAGCCTTGATTCTCTGTGGGATTCGACTCCGGACTTGTAAACCGGATTATATTTGCAGCGACCGCTTAGTCCTTTTTATAAGGCATAGTTGAGCGTGATCAAATTTTGGCATCGTTGCCGGGGAACTAACAGTGTAGCTGTAGGTGTACATATTGTTAGGTTTCAAGTTTGAACTTTTATTTTATTATTTATTTATTTTAGTTTTATTTGTTTATTTGAGAAACATGACATCATGGAATTATGAGAATTTTGACTTTTGGTAATTCTACTTTTAATCCTTCTTATGCATATTGTGAAGGAAACTACCCAGGGCAAAATTATCGAAATATTTCCGAGAGCGAGTTTTGTGCACAAACTCAATCTTATGTGTGGAATGTGTGTGATATGTGTGATAGTCAAGATGGTCACTTTCATGGTTGTGCTTGTAGTTCGTATCTTCCCCCAACCCCTTACTTTGATGGTTTTTCTTTTTCTTGTGAAGTTAATAGGAACATGGAACCAACGTATGAGGACCTGAAAAAGATCAAGGATATGCTAAAGTGCTTTACGGAATAATATGATGAGATACAACTGCGGGTACAAAGGCAAGGGGCAACTATTCACAATTTGGTGGCTCAAGCGAATAAATTAATTGAACCTTGTAAAGCGCAACAAGTTGACATTGTGGACAGTAGCCAATATGAGCATGAATTGGCTGTAAAAATTGCCATTATGATGGAGGATTTAAAAAAATACGAGGATGAGCTAGAGGAGGAGGCTAGAGTAGAACACCAACAATCAATCGCATTAGATTTTGAGGATGTCGATGTTGTAGAAGAGATACTAGAGTCAACCAAGGATATTGAGGATACATATTTTGTTGACTCTATTGTCATTAGTGTTGAGAATGTAGACAGTCCCAATGTTCATGTAGTTGAGGTCATTGGTCCTCACTCTAAGTATTTTTCCACATTGTGTTTAGATGATTATATGAAAATAGAGTCGTCCGGGCCATTTGAGGAGTCGAGGAATGAGGAACAAAGTGCTTACATTCTGGAATTCTTCTTGCCAGAAAATTGGGATTACACGCCTCATCTAAAGGCCAAGAAGTACAGAATACGATATTATTTTATTGGGCCAGCCAGATTCGTTCCACCACCCTAGGAGCATGATCATAGAGCAGAATCAAAACTTGGGCTCCGATTCATAAATTCAAAGTGGAGGTGGAAAGTGATTCACGACGTGCCGCGACGTTAAATCAAGCGCTTGTTGGGAAGCAACCCAGCTTTATTGCTTTCTTTTATTTATTTTTTATTTTTTTAATTGTATTATTTTTGTAGTGTCAATTTTTTATTTTCTAGGAGCATGGAAAGAAAAGATATTGGAAGGATGCAACAACAAACCAAATGGTTAGAATCAAGTGTGAGGTACCCGCACGAAGGACCAAGCTTGGGAGAAGTCTGAGTACCTCATAAGCTACTAGTACTTCGGCCTTTGGCCTACCATGGAGTTTCTTTTACCCTCTTATTAGTATGGTGTGCATTTAAGTGCGGAGTGAGGAGATTGTCTGGGTGACTTTTTATGCTATATTAGTTGTGTTAGTTTAAGTGAATAATTCTTTTAGTTATTTTGTTAAGAAAAAAAAAAGGATTGGACTTTTCCCGACGATGGATTTATTAGACAATTTTCTTGAGGGATTTAACTCTAAAGAAAAAATAAAATAAAAAAATTTTCTTTTGTTAGATAGTGTAGCAATTCCCCTTTTGTTTTTCTTTGTGCCGCGGTTCTTTTTCAAAGGTTTTATTTGAACCGGGTGTAGTTAGTTTTTTTTTGGAAATAGGAGCCATTGTGTTTTATTTTGAAATGAAGCAACATCTCTTGACTTTGTTATGCCTTGAGAATAGTGAGTACTTTGGCTGTGACGCTTAGGCTCAGTTTTTTACTCTTGTATAAGTACCTTAAATTGTATGATCTTAAATTTGCTTAACTGCTTTGACTAAGGTGTCTTGATGAATCCAATCCTGAGTAAGTTATGTGCCATATGTGTGTAAGGTTTTGTGTTATTCTGTGCATTGCATTTGATGCCTAGAACTTGCCCCCTGTGTTTGCAAAGCGAAATAGTAGTTTTGTTCAGTATTGGAAGTGATATAGGCATTTCTTGTTGAGCAATATATACATATTTTACCCACCTAATTGTTATGTATCGTAGTTAACCCCTTTGAGCTTGTAATCTTGTTTCTTTGGTAACCACATTACAAGCCTTGCCCATTTGTTGGAATTAACCATCTATTTGAACCATTTTAACCTCTCATGAGCACTTGAATTATTTATGAACTTTGTAAAAGTTAAAGTGTGGGGTGGTTGGTTTGGCTTTTGAGTGGAACTAATGAAATAAGGAGAAAGGCGCACTGTTTTAAAAAAAGTAAAAGCCACTTGAATTGAAAAAAAAAATAGCTGGATTGTTGTAAAAAAAAATACTTAATAAGTGGTGGCTCTTGCTGTAATTGTGCTTAAAGAAGTATGGGGTAATATAAATTGATGTGAAGGTGGAGTTTTGTTTGACATAAGTATGTGGTTTGAATGTTAAATTATATGTATTAAAGTGCTTAGGGAGGTGTAGTCACTCTTATATCTTAATGTATCCTACCCGTCCCGTAGCCTACATTACAACCAAATAAAGTCCTAATTGATCCTAGATTGAACGAGCTCAATTAGTGGAGTAGTACACTACGGTCAAGCTTATGGTGCATCTTTTGTGGCATGTGAATGTTATTTCTGAGAGTGAGTGAATTCTTTCTATCTTGAGTTCCTAAGTGTTCTTAAATTTTATAGTATGGAACTACTCTCTTTTGTTGTTTGAGGGTACATAATTCATGAAGGAAAGGTAAAATCAGTGAGCTCTATATTAGAGTAAGTAGGTGAGTTATGAATAATGCGTGGTACTTGTGAGTCAAATCTTGAGGTGAAGATGTTACGCTTTTGTGCTTAGTCTATTTTAAATACTCTTGGTGTGTTGCGTTAGGAGAATTGTTGAAAAGGTCGTGTCTATAAAAAAAATTATAGTTTGATTGCTCTAGGAAGAGCAATGGTCTAAGTGTGGGGTGTTTATGATAGGCTATAATTACGTATTTTAGTCGATTATTACACTCTAATTTACTGCACTTTAGTTGAGCTTGCGCTTTAATCGCTAGTGTTTTGCACTAACAGGTTTGTTTTATGCCTTGTAGGTGTGATCCCATGAATTCAAGTGATTTGGAGATTTGAATTCTGAGTAAAAGCCCAATGAATTAAGCCGGGATCATATTCGGGGATCAACGGATGATTAAACAACAAAACGAAGACTCGAGGAGGCATATTGTGCACTATAAAGTAAAATAGACATAACTTTTTCTTCAGAACTCCATTTGGGACCCGCAATATATGGTTGTAAAGATAACTCAAAGGGATACAACTTTAATGTTTTACGTTTTTCCAAATTCTAGAAGGAACAGGGTGAAAAACTGCGGTTATAGTAGGACTGCGGCAGAACATTACCACAGATTCAGAGGACCATTCTGGCCGCGGTCCTGGCGTAACCACGGTGGGACCGCGGCAGACATGGAAATTTTAGGGACCAAAGTGCAAAACATGGGATTTTAAGCCCTAAATCCTATATTAAATGAAGGAGGCCGGCCAAGAAGAGAAAGAGGATAGATTTGAGACATAGATTCGATCTAATGAGGCAAGAACATATTGGGAGCAAGACGGAGAATTCTTCTACGAGTTTTTCTTCATTTTCCTATTTTTCATTGTTGGTTATGACTTTTAGTATTGTAGTTTTACATACTATTATGAATAGATAATTTGTTANTTTATATTCTGGTTGATTGAAGATGTCTCAATTAGCTGTGCCTATTTAGTATGCATAACTCGGGAGAGAGTCTATATTTAGGTAATTGTTGAACAACACCACTCCTAGAGTATATGAGGGATCAATAATCGAGGGTTTAAAGGTGGGATTAGGGATAACGAAGCCTTGGGTGCGATCTGAAGTGAGCTGTATTAAAGCCAGCTAGCGTAGCTCGGGAGAATGCGTTTAGTAAATTGTCGTAATTACTCAGGAGATATTTACGGTAATAAGAGTGCTCATGATCGGTAGAGAATACTTAGGCGAAATTATAGAAGACATAGCGGGAAGGATTCCGACAATTAGAGAAATCATAACTCTAGACCTGCTTAATCTTTTCTCTAACCCTTAGTTTCTTTAGTTGTTAATATGCTAATTTAATTATTTAGTTAATTAGATATAAGAATCTTAATATTTATAACTTAGGAATTGTTCAGGCTTGTCTTCTTGGTAATAATGAACAACTGTAGCTAAGCCTTGGTTCTCTGTGGGATTCGACTCCGGACTTGTAAATCAGATTATATTTGCAGCGACCGCCTAGTCCTGTTTATAAGGCATATTTGGGCGTGATCATGTAACCTTAATACAAGTTTGAATGAGCATAGCAACTACGCAAGATTTCATTCGAATATCCCATAAGATTTCATCTTTATTCTATTTCTGGATTCTCTTCTCTTTTCCTTCTTTCCCATCAATATCCTCTCTTGTCTAACTCTGAGACAGAGAGCAATAACTTCTCTTGTTTCCAGCAAGTGGCATCACATGATATCATCCTTTCATGACCGCAAATTTGTATAAATGCTTTCACCATCTGATCAATTGCTTCTACAGACAACACTACTTTCACTGAATTCTGTCTGTTCTCACGTTATTCTAGTTGCGCCTTTTTCGATTTGTCCCTCACAATTTTTGAGTCAAGATTATTAACCATCCTCCACTTAAAAGGTTACCCTTAAGGAGGAAAACTTTGGTGATATTAAGGAGTTCCCTCTATTGAAAGAGATATATTATGATGCCATTTGTGTATGTCCCACAACTTACTCCAAGTTTATTGACCAGTGCCCTTCAATTGTTGAATTAACTTTTAATGATTGCTACAATTATTACATCTCAGTGCTTGATCTGAATCAACTTAAAGAAGTTCATGTCATTGGCATGAATGAGCCAAATGTGTAACGGCAGTGGCATGAAATGAGCATTTTATAACGGATGGCATGTGTTTAACAAAAAAATAGATTTTTATCCAAAGCTAGAATTTAGAAGAATCGAGTTACTGATAATCGAAAAAGGTGTATAACAAAAAGAACTTGAAAATGATATTCTCAGAAAGCAAATAAATCAAAGTATATTTCAATAGTCACACCTTTCAACTGATTACATATATCTCCCTTTATAGGTCCTTTTGGGAATAGATGTTATGCCTAATTCATAATAAGGCTAATATGAGTAATTAATGTCATTAAATGCTATGTTACATAATCATTACATTGAATGTGTATATTCCTTAACCGTTTAAGCATTTAATTCCCTTTTCATGCCGTATTTGCACCATTTTCTTTAACCAGGTACATTCTTCTCATTGCTCGTATGTAAATAAACTTAAACAGGAATGGGCGCTGATTCTCTTGTGTCGTGCCTCTTCCTTTTTCTTTACCCGTGCCTGTTTTGTAACTCTTGAACCGTAGCTTAACATAACTCATCAACCACTCCACGTGTCATGACACGTCACCATATATATATGAATACAATTTTCCCCAATACAGATAGTCCCCCCACTTTCCATTTATTCATCAGTTTGAATATTTGGGAAGTGGAATTAATTAAAGGAGAATTTTTGTCGCCATTAATGCTCTGACAGAGTTGACGCTTCAACTGTCACTTCCTTTTAATACACTAGACACATGTCATTCTCTCATTGGTTGCACAATTTTGCAGCATTTTCTTAGGCTTTCTTTTCAGCTTCAGTTTTCAGAAGCATCAGTTATCATCATTATGGTTCTCCCATCATTGTACTTTTTCTTTCTGTCGGTTACCCATTAGTATAAATATAACTTCTCCTTTTGTCTTGTTTCACATAAAGCGTATCGAGCACTCTAATCCTTCGAGAACTCCTTATTATTTTCTATTTCACCTTAACCTTTTCTGCCATGGCTTCACCAAATCCTAACCCTAAGAGAACCCCCATTCTAGAAAGCTTCCCTAATGCTCCGATTTGGAATAGAAGAGGGGGTAGACTCCATAGCCTTAGATCTGCTCGTGGTAATAAGTCAACTCCTTCTTCTAGCTCTGGTCCGTCTTCCGGGACTAGAGGTTCACATTCTCAGAAGATTTCTTCTCGGAACAAAGAATCTTCTTAGCCACTTCGTGAGCCTTTAGTTGAGGAAATAATCCCCTCTGAAATTTCCTTTCACCATGATAGATAATCTCTTAAGTCTCAAATTGAGTCTTTAGATCGTGCTGATCCTTTTTCTACTCAAATCATAGATGTTTTAGCCCTCATAGTTCGTAAGGACTGTCATTGGAGTGATGATTTTCCAATTATAGTTCCTAACTCAAATCAAAGGATCACATCTTACTTAATAGGATACTCCTTTGTCTACACATATCCCTTTACTCTAGGGTTTAAACCGGCCATCGACCCAGTCATTCTAGACTTTTGTCATTTTTTCGATGTGTGTTTGGGTCAGATTGGTCCGGTTGTATGGAGAGATGTTGCTTGCCTAAGGCACCTTGCTAACATGGCAAATGTTGAATTCACTTTTCCCCACCTGATTCACCTTTACTCACCTAGGCTTTTTCGAAACGGCATGTTTGTCTTAGCAGCTAGGAGTAAGAAGGTTTTAGTTAGTCCTGAGGATGATAAAGACAGTAGCTAGTATGCCCGATTTGTTGCGGCTCACACTGTTGGTTTAGTAGGTAAAAAGAACGTACGCTTCCTAGAAAAGTGGAATTTTGCACGTAAGTGTTAAATTTCACTCGTGCCTTTTTATTTCCAAGCTTGCTTATTTTTCTTAATCTTGCTTCTTTTTCTCTTCAGCGACCATGGGCATTGTAGAATCTGTGCCCAACTTTCGTAGTTGGGTAGAAAAGTTACTGAAGACTACCCAATGGAGGGTATATCATGGAAAACGCTTTCCAACCATTATGGCTGGAAAGTAAAAACTCATCGTAAGAATTTCTATCTTTACCTTATCTATATTTAAGATTTTTCGGTTTTTTAACTTTTAACCTTCTTTCTATCAGGTTTTTGCTGTTCGAGGAGTTACTCTAGAGGCCATTTTGGCATCCCGTGGTTCCTTAAGTTTTCTCACTTCTTTAGACCAAGTTATATTCTTAGGATTTGTAAAGAGTAAACCTGCTAAAAAAGATGATTCTTAGGAGGAAGACGAGGGTTCTCTAGTGTCAAGACCTCGAACTAGGAGACGTATCGTCTCTGATGATGAGGCTGATGTCTCCCCTCACTTATCCCTTTCCGAACCTGTTATTACTCTGGTGATCATCCCTACTGATGATGTTTCTCCTCCTCGTGACACTCATGAATCTATAAATCAACTCTTTGTCAGTGGTTTTGGTAGTAGGTCTTTACGACCTGTTCTAAATTAATCTCCTTTCTCTTCTTTTAAATCTTTCGTTCTTGTGGTTGCTTCTTTACCTTCATCAATTACTACTTTCGTACCTTCCTCCATTATTTTTACTCCTTCCACTACTCCTCCTTTAGTAATTCCTCTCCCTATTGTCCACCGTACAGAGGTGGATTATTCGAGTAGGGGTTCTTCTATGAGGAGCATGACCATTGAGGTTCCTGCTAACAACAGTCTTTTAAGAAAGTCTGGGCAAGCTGACACTTAGATCGAACCTTTGATTGGCCCCATTGAGAAGGCTAAACTTGAAAGTCATAGTAATATGACCCTCATGAATGACATAGTTCATGCAACTTTGAAGGTATTTCCTTGTCTTTTTATTTTATTAAGACTTTTTATTTTGGAAGTCCTAACCTTACCTCCCCCTATTTTATAGGCCAATCTCATCGGTACTGAACTGATGACTCGAGTTTCCCTTTTGGAAAAATTAGCTCATGACTTGGAAAAGACTGCTCATGATGCAGAAGAGGTTGGTCGTGATTCCCAATTGGACGCAAACAACTGGAAGGGCCAGTTTGAAAGTGCACAAATCGATATGGAGAACTTGGAAGAGAGGAAAAATACCTTGGAAAGGCATGTTCAAACATTAACCTCCGAGTTGGCGATGATTAAGGCTACCTCAAGCCAAACTGAGAAGGAAAAAGAGCGCCTTAAATCTTCCTTTTCAGAACAATTGCCCAAGGTCAACGAGGAAATCAAGCTTTAAGGACTTTGCTGGCTCAGAAAGAAATGTATGCGGGGGAGTTAGCACAAAACCTTTCACGGGCACGAGAAGAACTGCGAGTTTCTATAGGCAAGATTCATGCTCTAGAGAATTCTCATACCACTCTTCAATCATCCTATAGCTCTGTCTTAGCTGAAAACAAAGAACTTAAGAATGAAGTTATTTCTTGGGAGAGAGATTATGAACTTCTCGAAGAGTCAACCAATGTTGAGGTAAGCTGGACCTTCTTAAAGTCTCGCTGTGACACATTGGTAGAGATGGGTCAGGAAAATTTCAATTTGGAAGCTGAATTAGCCAAGGGGACTGAGGTCATTGAACGAGCACAACATACACAAGACTTTTCATATCCCGAGGTTGAAGTTCCTGTGACTGAAACTCCTTTGGCTGCGACTCCCGCAGTTGAAGTCCCTGTGACTGTTGAAATTGCCACGAGTGTCACACCTTCCTCGAGTTCATCCATGCCTCTTGATGTTAGTCAAGCTGAAACTTTGCTCGTTGATACTCCTACTGCTGTGATTGAAGATCAACCTTCAATTGTTGATGTTGTTGTTCCAGTTGAGCCCGCTGATGATCTTTCTTCAGTTCCTTCTTCTTAAAAAAAATTTATAATTGTTTTAAATTCCCTTTTTGCAGGTACCAATCTGGAAAACTATGTTTAAGATTTTTGATTTCTTGTGATAGTTTTTTGTAATCAAACATCGGGTTTAAGGTTTGATTTTAGAAGTACAAGTCCCCAAGATTTGTTAAGGGGCATTTTTTGTATGAACAGTTTGATGACTAAGTTTATACTTAGTCTTTAGTTTTAAAATATTAAGAAGTTGTCTTTAAACTTCCACCTATTCTATTCGTGCCTTTTATTTCCAAGGACTTAAAGAATAGACTGTATTTTTATTCTTTGAAAAATGCTTCCATTAATCTCACGACTAAATATCATGAGTTTTATAAAATAGGGCCCTTTTATATTTTGACAATTTATGAAGAAGACGTCTCAACTTCATAATTGTGTTTATTATATGATACAAGAAATAGGAACACACATGTTTCTTTGCAATAACTCGGGCAAGTTTTTATTTCTGAACTTTGACAAGTTTTGAGTAATCCTTTACATGTATTTGAATTACATCTATAATTTTCTCGTAACTATTTTTCTTGTAATAGATTTATACAAAAAGAAGAACAATAGATACGGGGTTTTTCCTTATAACCCGTTTTAGTACATAGTCTTTACCCTAACCATTTTGAGGTACCTTGGGTCCCCTTAACTTCAAAATATTAGGAAGGGTTTGAGAGGTGACTCCATTGTTCTCATGAGAAAGAACACTATGATGAATGCCATGACTCCTTAACTTCCACTCCGTACTTGACTCTTCTTAGGCTTGATTTTTACTCAATCTTCTTGCCTTTTATATACACGTGACTGTATATTCTATGTAGTCCCCCAAGTGTTTGAGTGTTGAAGTATGAAGCCTCGAGCACTTGGTAGTTTCTTTCACCTGGTCCTTTTCCTGAAAAGGAAATACATACGGGACTCGGGGGTGTGATTATAGATGAAGACTGCTCAACCCGTTTATATTTCTATCAGAATAATTGTAACCCTGGGCCAGGAATTTTTGTTTATTCTATTTTTCCTTACAGGTCGTGACTCATCGTTTAGTACGGGTGAGCATTTTGCCTATCATCTAAAATCATTAGTAAAATTTTAACAATTCAAAAAATAAAATTTAACATGGCGATACCTGACTGTGAGTTTTCCCTTAGAAGTAGTATCTCTTCAAATGAACAGAATTCCAATATGAAGGAAGTGTCTTACCATCCATTATTTCCAACTCATATGCTCCTTTGCCTACATATCATGAACTCTATAGGGTCCTTCCTAGGTTGGACTTCGCGTTGGCTGCCTTTGTAGATTGAAAAACCTTTTTAAGCATGAAGTCCCCAATTTTGAAGTATCTCAGATGTGCTTTCCTATTGTAATAACGTTCGATCACTTGTTTTTGTGCAGCCATTCTTATTAACGCAGCTTCTCTCCTGCCTTTCAATAAATCTAAATTGACCCGCATCTCTTTGTCATTTGACTCTTGTATTGCTTGCGAGAATCTTGTACTTGGTTCTCCTATTTCTACTGGGATTAGTGCCTCAGCTCCATAAACCAAAGAGAAGGGTGTTTCACCTACATTTGTTTTTGTTGTTGTGTGATATGCCTACAAAACTCCGGGTAACACTTCAGGCCAATTACCATTTGATTCCTCTAATAGCTTCTTTAAATTGTTAATGATCACTTTGTTTGTTGATTCTACTTGTCCATTACCCACTAGATGATAAGGTGTAGACGTAATCCTTTTTATTTGCTAACTCTCAAGAAACTCTGTGACTTGAGCTCCGATAAATTGAGGACCATTGTCACATACAATTTCCTTTGGTACACCGAATCGGCAGATGATGTTACGCCAAATGGAGTCCTTGACCTCCTTTTCTCGCACCTATTTAAATGCTCCTGCCTCCACCCATTTAGTGAAATAATCAGTAAGTACGAGAAGAAATTTTACCTGTCCTTTTGCTTGAGGCAATGTCCTACTATGTCCATTCCCCATTTCATAAATGGCCACAGCGCAATAACTGAATGTAATAATTCTGCTGGTCGGTACATATTGTTACCGTATCTCTGACATTTATCGCATTTAGCCACGAAACTTTCCACTTCTTCTTCCATTTTGGGCCAGTAGTACCCTGCCTTGATCAAGGTTCGTACCAGTGATCTTCCTCCTGCGTGGTTCCCGCAATGCCCCTTATGTATTTCCTCATTACATAATCTGCCTGAGAAGGTCCGAGGCATCTTGCTAAGGGGCCACCAAACATTTTACGGTAAAGGTTGCCATGTTTTATACAGTAACGAGCGGCCTTTTTTTGAAGCGCGTATGCTTCCTTCTTGTCATCAGGGACGATACCGTACTGTAAAAAAGCAACAATTTCGTTTCTCCAATCCCAAGTTAAATTATTAAAATTTACCTCGTTCTTATCAGGTTCGAGAACTTAATGAAATAAATGAATGACCGAGGAGTTTGC
The DNA here is from genome assembly GCA_026770625.1 of Nicotiana glauca. NCBI lineage: Eukaryota > Viridiplantae > Streptophyta > Magnoliopsida > Solanales > Solanaceae > Nicotiana > Nicotiana glauca. The sequence goes on from MU698304.1 coordinate 110,689, forward strand.
ATCGTTTGCCACATCTGCTTTGGATGCAAGATTGTCTAAGGTATCTGCTTCAACATTTTCATCCCTTGGTATTTGGATGACCTTCCAAGTTTGAAACTGCTTTATCAGTTCCCGTACCTTTTCCAAGTATTGTTGCATCCTTGTTTCCCTGGTTGTATGAGTCCTCAGCATTTGATTAACTACCAGCTTAGAATCACCACCCGACTTATACCAAGTTCTCGTACCAATTCCAAACCTACAATCACAACTTCATACTCTGCTTCATTATTAGTTATGGAATGATATTTAATAGGATGCCTAATAATTTCACCTGTAGGTGGTACTAAAACGATTCCTAATCCAGCACCTTTTATGTTAGATGAGCCATCGATGAATAAATTCCATGTTCCTGGATTAGCCCTATTAAGTACCTGAACTTCTTTTTCAGCTTCTAACTACATCCATTGGGTAAAATCAGCCACGAAATCAGTTAATATCTGGGACTTTATTGTTGTTCTAGGTAGATACGTGATTTCATATTCACTCAGTTCTATGGCCCATTTGGCTAACCTTCCTGACAATTCATGCTTATGCAATATACTATGTAAAGGGTATGCAGTTACCATAACAATGGGATGAAATTGAAAATATGGTCTTAACTTTCTAGATGCCATGATCAAAGCAAGTGCTAGTTTTTCCAATTGTGGATATCATGTCTCTGCATCTAATAAAGATTTACTAATATAGTAAATAGGAGATTGCTTACCCTATTCTTCACGAACCAAAATCGCACTTACCGCAACTTCTGAAACAGCAAGGTAGATGAAAAGTCTTTCCCTTCAAATTCTAATTGCCTGTTGACACCCCTCATCCCACTCAAAATGATCCTGCTTTTTAAGTGCCGAAAAAAATTTAAAACATTTTTCCGATGATTTAGAAATGCATCTTCCCAAAGCTGTGATTCTTCCCATCAGTCTTTGTACTTCTTTCTTGTTTGAAAGTATATTAGTGATTTCTTCAATGGTCTTAATCTGTGCAGGATTTACTTCAATACCGCTGTTAGAAACAAGAAAACCTAAAAACTTACCTGATGCCACACCAAATGCATTCAACTTCATATTGTATTTTTGCAAAATTTTAAAAGTTTCAGATAGATGCGATATATGATCTTCTGAATGCTGAGTCTTAACTAGCATATCATCTATATATACCTCCATTGTCTTACCTAAATGTTCTTTAAACATTTGAGTAACTAACCTCTGATACGTCGCTCCTACATTCTTAAGACCAAAGTGCATTACCTTATAACAATAAGCCCCCTTGTCTGTTATGAAAGAAGTTTTTTCTCATCTTCTGGATTCATTTTGATTTGATTATAACCTGAATATGCATCTAAAAACTCTAATAGCGCATGCCCCGCAGTAGCATCAATTAACTAATCTATGTGTGGTAAAGGGAAAGAATCTTTTGGATAAGATTTATTAAGGTCTGTGTAATCTACACAGACTCGCCACTTACCGTTCTTCTTAGGAACCACAACAGTGTTAATTAACCAGTCGGAATATTTTACCTCATGAATTGAACCGATTTTCAGCAATTTTTGAACTTCTTCTTGAATCACCTTATTCTTGAAAGTTCCTTACTTTCTTTTCTTTTGCTTGATTGGAGGGTATGATGGATCTTCATTTAGTTTATGAGTCATGACCTCACGCGGTATCCCTGTCATGTCAGAATGGGTCCAAGCAAAATAATCTGCGTTAGCTTTTAAAAATTCAATTAACTTATGCTTTACCTCCGGGTTGAGATTGGCTCCTATATACACTTTCCTCTCAGGCAGTGTATAAATAAAGCCACAGCCTCTAATTCCTTACTGGTTGTTTTGATGTTGTCGTTCTCTTATGGCTCTTGAATGGTATCAGGTCTTGAATCCACATCTATTTGCTCTAGTTCAGTTGAGGTTGATGCTGTATCTCCCCCTCCCCCCTTGAATTCTATAATTGCTATTTATTTCACCCTTATCAGTTGAATTTGCAACGGAATTGATGCTTCTAGAAGTTTGTTGATCGCCTCTAATTTGGCATATCCCCCAAGGTGATAGAAATTTAATAACTTGATGTAATGTCGATGGAACAATATCCATGTCGTGGATCCATGGCCTCCCCAAAATCATGTTATAAGCCATTTCCATATCTACGACTTAAAATTTGGTATCTTTCACAACACCTGCGAATGTAGTAAGGATTGCTTCTCCTTTTGTTACAACAATAGAGTTGTCAAATCCCGTCAAAGTATGCGCTTTTGGGATTAATTTATCCTCAGCTTGCATCTCGCGCAATACTCGCATCAAAATAATATTCACAGAACTGTCTGGATCAATCAAAACTCGTTTTACGTTAGTATCATATACAAGTAAAGATATTACCAGTGCGTCGTTATGTGGAAGCTAAGAGACCCTTAGCATCTGTATCGTTGAATGTAATATTCTCTTCTTCTAGTACATGTCGCAATCGCTTCCCATGAGTGATAGATATCTTGGAGGTTTTATTAGCTGCGATATATGAAACACCATTGATATCTTTTCCCCCACTTATAACATTGACAATTATTTTGGGTGAGGGCAGTTTTGGAGGCCCATGTCTGTTCCTCATATATGCTTGTTTACCTTTCTCACTAAATAGCTCATTGAGATACCCTTCTTTAACAAATGATCAACCTCACCTTGCAAAAATCTGCAATCTGCGGTTTTATGCCCGTGGTCGTTGTGAAATTCGTACCAATGATCAGGGTTTTGTCTGTTTGGGTTCGATCTCATCTCCTTGGGCGATTGCACCTTATCTCCCATGCTTCTTACAACAGCAACGAGTTCAGAGGTGGTTACGTTAAAATTGTAACCACCAAACCTTGCTTTTAAACTTCTCTCATTGTCACGTGGTCCACATGAGTTTCGATCATTTCCGAACCTTGATAAAAAGCTTGATTCCCTGCTTCTAGATTTGTGATCGTACTTTTGATTATCTTGCCTTGAACGTGAGTCCTTTCCCGCAGGTCCCATATAAGGCTCGTACCTATTTTTACCAGATCTTTTTTCATTTTCCACACGTCTTGAACTTACTTTTTCTTCTGTTTTATGTCGTAAAATGATATCTTCTTCAATCCTCATCTTTGTACTGTATCTATTGTAGACATCATTCCACGTTGCTGCTGGGAATTCATGAAGGCTTTCTTTGAGTCACCTCGTGGCTTCTGAACTCTTCTCATTTAAATTGATGGCGAAAGCTATGGCCGCCCAATTGTCAGGTACTCGTGGCAGCGCCATTCTTTCTCGTTGAAATCTATCTACGAACTCTCTAAGCAACTTTGAATCACCTTGCTTGATTTTGAAGATGTCTTCCATTATCTTTTCAACTTTTTGAGCTCCCAAGTGTGCTTTAATAAATAGATCTGCAAGCTCAGCAAATGAATTTATAGAATTTTCAGGTAAAAGAGAATACCATGTTAAGGCCCCTTTAGTGGGTGTTTCACCAAATTTTTTGACTAGGACTGATTCAATCTCCTGTTTAGTCAAATCGTTGCCCTTGACGCCTGTTGTGAATGCAATAACATGATCTTTCGGGTCTGATGTACCATCGTACTTTGGAATGTCAGGCATCTTAAACTTCTTTGGAATTGGGAGGGGGGCAACACTTGGCTTCCATGGTTGTTGAGAATATTTATCTATAACTACTCCCTTGATCACAGGTGGTACTCCAGATATTTGTTCTATGCGTTCATTTTGCTCCTTAAACTGTTTCTGCAAAGTTAGTACAAGATTTTGTAAATCATAATTAATTGGATTGCCTGGGTCTCCCTCCTGTGTTTCACTAGGGGTTCCACCACTGCCTGAATTAACTAATCCAGAATAAGGATTTTCCAAAGTATTGCTATTTGGAGTACGTGTGGGTGCAGCAAACAGGTAATTGGCTAACAAAAGCCTGAAGAACTTTATTGACTTGCGAGACAATAAGTTTTTGTAAGGCATCATTCATAGCCTCTTCATTCTCAAATTGACCACGTTCTTCTGTGTGAGACCCATCAGGAGTGCCGTCACGAGATTGACGCAGTGAGCCGTGAGGGTTGGAACTTGATTATCATTATTTTGAGGATCTCCCTGATTTTGCTGATTGATTTGATTTCCTTGAGTGTTGTCGTTGTTGTTCGACATAGTTAATTCAATACAGAAAATCAAGTTGAAATATAATTGATTATCAGATTTTCGATAACGGAACTAATTTGTTTAACCAAAAAATAAATTTTTAGTCAAAGCTAGAATTTAGAAGAGTCGGGTTACTGATAATCGAAAAAGGTGTATAAAGAAAAGAACTTGAAAATGATATTCTCAGAAAGCAAATAAATCAAAGTATATTTCAATAGTCACCCCTTTCAACTGATTATATATCTCTCCCTTTATAGGTCCCTTTGGGAATCTTTGGGAATACACATTATGCCTAAGTTATAATAAGGCTATTATGAGTAATTAATGTCATTAAATGCTACGTTATATAATCATTACATTGAATGTGTATATTCCTTAACGATTTCAGTATTTAATTCCCTTTTCATGCCGTATTTGCACCCCTTTCTTTAACCAGATACATTCTTCTTATTGCTCGTATGTAAATAAACTTAAACAGGAACAGGCGCTGATTCTCTCATCTCGTGCCTCTTCCTTTTTCTTTACCCGTACCTGTTTTGTAACTCGTGAACCGTAGCTTAACATAACTCATCAACCACTCCACGTGTCATGACACGTCACCATATATATATGAATACAATTTTCCCCAATACAACATGGATAGACTATTTTTGAAAGTTGAGTAGCATTTTTAGGCTTTTTTCGTTTATTTTATCTTGGGATTAGGACGTCACTTTGTTATATGTACTTGGATAGTAAAGGAATTCTACTCCGAAATCAACACCTTTTATAGAGTACATCGAATCGATTTTCACATCCTAAAGTTTATATCGTCTTTTATTGTTAATTATTGCATCTTGCATGTTGTGAAGTATTGTCTAGCTAGTTCTTACATCTTTAGTATTTTCAATTATTTCCAAGTAGATAACTTTTACATTCAATTTCCTTTCAAGTTTGACAAATTCGTGATGAACATTATTTTTCATTGCCTACGATGAAGCTAAGCTTTCAGTCGGGCAAACATACAAGCAACGTTCAACCACTTCGTATCAAGTACATAAATTTGAAAATACTCATTTCGTGGTTACCAAGATATAAATCTTTAATTGATGAATTATTTCCTTCCGCAAACTTTGCGAGTGAGAATGAGGCCTGATGCCCTAAAATTTAACTTTATATAGGTATCTGCATTGTTATAATAACTTTATTCTTCACCTTACTATTTTCCTATTTTAAGTTCTCTATCTCCTTTTTCATTGTAATTATGAATATGTCGGTCTTATTAGATGAACCGGAAGGCCGAGAAAAATGCAGCAAGTGGCTGAACATGAGGTGATTAGGTGTACAAAGCAAAAATAAGTTGATAGTTATAATATACCATATGTTGTCTATTTTCTACTTTGATGAATATTCTTGTTTAAAATAGTCAATAAATTTAAAAAAATTTAAAATATTGTGTTGGCATTAGCTATTCTACGAAAATATACATAATCTAATACTTGTACATAATAATCAACTTAATTAATGTTATTTTTTTTTCAAGTCCCTTCCTCAAAATTAAAAACTCCAAACTCCTATCTCTGCAAATAATTCTGGCAAACGGCGATTGAGAATTTTTCTTTGTCATAAGTTATCATAATCGTTAAGTTTTTAAAGAATTGCATGCCGAAATTTGTCGCCAGTAATTGACATATTTAAAGATAGTGTGCCCTCGTTGCATTTAAATCCTGGGTCCGCCTCTGATTGAGGGGGTAATTAAGACTACGAATAGTTTAAGGTTGTAACTATAATCCATGACAAGTTTAGGGGGATGGTAAGGTATTTTGCCTTAAAAAAAAAAAGACTAAAAGAGTCATTCCTTTAACTCTCATTATTAGTATGTTAAATGTGCTATGTCAAAAAATTTAAAAGTCAGTTCCTTGACCGCTAAATAATTTTTTGTCATTAGTTGTCTCTATGGTTAACACTTTTTGTCATGCGATGCACATAAGTAATGAACAATTACTGTTCTGTTGAGCCATCTACAGATTTGTTTCTTGTAATAGAAATATTTTGGTGTTTCATTGCTACTTGTAATTCCTCATATGTAAGTAGTGAGTTTGTATTTTATTCTCTTTGTAGGATTGGATGGTAAGACGAAAAAAAACTCCATCTTTGGCTGACATGATATTAATATTCTAGGTGTCACTTGAGAACTACAGAATACATAGACAGACACCTCGGGAGCCCCGGCCCATTCAAATCAAAATAGAACGAGCACCTACGACTAAGGGGAATAGAATGTCGATCACAGGGTGAGAGAATCTTATAATACGAGGGCTAGTGATTGGTCAAGTCATTAAACTTAGTCATTTTAATCAACATGACTGCAAGTGGACTGGGTTTATGGGTTTAAACTGACTACGACCAAAGTCGTGGCTACTTCAACTATCAAAGAAAGTTCACTTGAACACTTAACTTAAGATATTTTCCACCAAAATACTTTTACTATACTTTTATTGCATGCCAGTTTAACACGTCCGGCCTTTATGTTGTACTAAGACAACTAAGAAAATAGGGTTATTTTATCAATAGGGTTATTTTATCAATAACATAAAGGTGGATGTAATCATCAACAACATTTTCCCTAAAGGTCGGACGTGTTAAACTGGTCGGACGTATTAAACTGGTGCAGTAAAAGTAGAATAAAAGTGTTTCGGCGGAAAATGTCTTAGTTGAGGTGTTCAAGTGAACTTTCTTTGATACTTTAAGTGTCTGTCTATGTATTTTGCCTTTGAGAATCGATGGATGATCATAATGAAAATGGATTCGATGGGTGTGTACACAGCGATTGCCTCTTAGTCAGTACTCCCTCAATTCGAATTTACGTGAACTTGTTTGATTGGGCACGAAGTTTAAGAAAAAATGGAGATTTTTAGAATTTTTGGTCCTAAATAAGTTAAAAAGGGACCCATAGTATTTGTGTGGTTATAAAAGTTTCTCATTAAGGGTAGAATTGTAAGTTTAAGATAAGTTGTTTCCAAATTTCAAAAGGGATCATTCTTTTTTTTGGAACGGACTAAAAAAAAAATAGATTCATATAAATTGAAACGGAGAGAGTATTATGTATTGCTTTCTCTTTATTATTTCTTTCTTTACTTTTTATTTCATGTTTGTTTTACTTGAATAGAAGAAATTTCTGAAAAACAAAAGGTTTACTATCTAATAGAAAAAATCGGCTAAAAGTGCAATTCATCTAAACTCAAATTCAAACTAAAATACTAAGTTTTAATTTCATCAAATATGTAGAATTATTTTTCATATGCGTGTATATATATATTATATAAGAAATTTTATCTTTTGTGCATATCCACTAAATTTTGCTAAAGATCCTTTTTAAATTCGATGATAATTTTGTAACCGTGCTTCGCACGGAAAATTTCACATATATTAATATTTGACTAATTGAGGTGGGGGCTAGTCCTTTAAAAAGAATTGAGAACAATACAATATTCTTATTCTCAAGAATGTGATATAATAGACTACTTGATGTAGGGGCCAGTCCTATTTATAGGAAAAGAATTGAAGTTAAACTACTGTAGAATTCTTTTCCTTCTATGACACTTTTCTTTACTTATAATACTTTATTATATGATTAAACTAAAAAAACTCACGGAGTTCTATTTCTTCCTAACCCTACAAATTCATGGCCTCCATTGCTTCTGAGTCAAGCCACAATAGTGATGGATTATTTTCCTTATTACCAGATGATGTCCTCCTCGAAATCCTATGTTTTCTCACTCTGAGACAGAGAACAATAGCTTCTTGTGTTTGCAAAAAATGGCGTCACATGATGACATCATTCGACGACGGCAAATTAGTGAAAACACATTCTAAAAATATATACTGTGAAAATTGCTATGGAAAGAAGTGTGCAAACTGCTCTCTCATCCGCCATGTTATCAAACTTGGTGGGGACAACAATTTCACGGAATTCTATTTGTTTTGCAGAACTTTCTTCAAATTGTCCCCAGCTATTTTAGAGTCAAGATTATTAACCGTTCTGCATCTAGACTGCTGCACCCTTGACGAGGAAAACTTTGGTGATATTAAGGAGTTGCCTCTATTAAAAGAGATATATTTTGATCGCGTTCGGATCTCTCCCATAACTTTCTGCATGCTTATCAACAATTGCCCTTCTATGATTGAGTTGACGTTGAAAGATTGTTCTAACCTAGATTCCATCATTGTGCCTCCTCATCTGAATGAACTTAAAAAGGTTCATGTGAAACGCTACTTAATGCATGCAATACAAATAGGAGCTCGAAATCTACGGGAGTTTCACTTGTTGAGTTCATCATCATCATCGCTAGAACTTGATTTGCGGGCATGTACTAAACTACAAGTCCTGAAAATTGATTGTGAATATATTCCAGTCGGATTTCCTGAGGTGATTTCCTTGGCATTTCCGCATCTTAAATCCTTGTTTCTTCGTTTATGTAGAAGATTGAACAAAATCAAACTTTTGAGTCCTGAATTGGAGAATTTGACATTAAGTGACATGATTGACCTTGGCGATGCTACCATTTTTACTCCCAATTTACGTTCCTTCAAGCTAATTGATACTATACAAAACAAAGTCCCAAGCTGGTCTCTATTGGTAATTGGTTCAAGGCTAACGGAAGTTGAGATTGGGTTGAAGTATGTTTATGCAACCAATAGGTTGCCTGACTTGAGAACTTTTGCTGAAAATTTGGGTGAAAATTTGACCTTCTCCTTGGAAACTAACGCAACTGAATCAAAGGTATGTTTATGAGCTTTGAGTTAGTGACCTCCTTGGAATTATGTTGCATTATTTGAGTGATTCAAAATTTAATGAGCTTATTGTTGAAAAGATGTATCCAATCTTACAACATGTAAATCTCATTAACTGAATATATGTATTGAATCTGTGTAGAATGGAACAACTCATGCCCAAGGAATCATAAGTTAGAGTTCCCATAACTCCATCCTTTGAGTCTTTATCATTTCAATCTCCTCCAAAGTCTCTTTCCTATTCACTCTAAATTCATGCAAAGAGTTCCTTAAAATTTCTATTGAGTGCACATGTTAGAAGATTCATGAGTTGTTTGTGTATGTTTGGAGTCGGCTCAACAAATTTGGGGGCCTAAAGCACAAACATCTACGAGAGGCCTCGAGTTCTTTTTAGGGATATTTATACAACTAGTCGGTCATAATTACTGTCTACTTTTCCTAACCGGTATATGTAAAGTCCCTGCTGGTTATATGCGTTTATATGTATTATATATGGATTATACATCGACATGCTATTTAGATTAGTTCTTCCTTTTTTTGAAAAACAAACCCATTTACTCTTATTTAACGTTAATTCTCTATCTTTTTGAGATGCAAAATTATTAGAAAAGGTATAATCGACTTTTTCAAATAATACTTTTTCAATCTTGATAATATATCTAACTTATTTAATCTCTCTAGATACATTGTCGAGCTAGGTAAGAATTTAATAATTTTAATCTTAAAATATATTTTTTCTACTGAAGCAATTACACGATCTGTTAACATTATTTATAAGCAATATATGTAGGCATTTAAAAAAAAACTATCTTTTTTTTCAAGATAAAATAATGTATCTTTTAAGAAATATTGACATATACAAATTCTAAGTATTAAGAAATTTGGGGTCCTACAATTGTGAGGTCTATAGTAGTTTAGTTGCTTGAGCTACTTTACCCAATGTAGAAATTTGCTATGTAGAAATTTAAATTGGAAGACAACACTTTTCATTGCGTGTCCTTGAAATGTTTTTCACATCTGAAACTTTATTTGTTCTTTTATTTATATCTAGTCTTAGTATATGCGTATTGCGTGTGTTTCTTATCTTAATAAATTATTTTTTGTAAGAAAATTACATATATTTTTAAATTATATTGAATTATAAAATAAAGTGTAAGCTTCTGAAATTGACTAATATTGATCCTATATAACTAACTCAAAAAAGAAAAAAACTTTATTCATAGATGTCATCAACCATTATTCAATATATTACCCCTAAAAATTATTCTAATTTTATAATTTTATCAGTTGAATTTCACAAGGTATTGTGCTTCCTTTTTAGTTTCAATAAAGCACATAACCTTTGAAGATTTAAAAGGATTTCTGAAAATATTTTTCATAAGTTATTCTCAAGTTCATTCAAGAATAAAAAGATATGATTAATTAATTGTAATTTTATTATGTTTCTTTGAAGATATTCAAATAACATAAATTAAAATATTGAATCTTATTTCTTCTTTGTATCCCTTGGAAGGTTTCAATTTTACCCAATCAGTGAGGTACTAATTGATAAGATAAGAAGAAAAAATCAATTATGACAATTATGAGTTACATAACTTTGTCGAAATATGTGGGCAAAAAAGCATTACTAAACATGAAATTTAATGGATGAAAAAAAATTAATATTTAATAGGACAAACAAATTACAGTGAAATGTTTATTGAATCCATTGAATATATATATATATATATATATATATATATATATATATATATATATATATATATATATATATATATATATATATATATATATATATATAT
>MU698304.1:129077-139675 GCA_026770625.1 Nicotiana glauca
ATATGCCTAAATGGCTTAAGTTATGGACTTTGTTACTAATATTGGTTCCATTGGATATTGCTATTGTATATTGAAGGTTCTTAGTATTGTGGATCATTGTAGTAGCACTAAGGGGCGAAATTGAGGTATGTGAGGCTAACTCTCTATGTTTGGAAATTTTAATGATTCTCCTTACACTACGTTTCGTTTACGACGTTACTAATTGCCTTAGAAATATAGTTAAGCCTAGTTCCTTGAATAGTTGCAGAACTTCTGTTCTCTAGCTTCATAACTCGTTCATGACTTTCACTCTGAGCTCAGTGCGTATTCAATATAGACTTGGGTTTGATGCCCCCGAGTCCTACTTAGTATGCCATAAATAATTAAAGTTGTACTATTCATAATCAGTTCAAGAATGCACATCTCAGTCTATTTCTACTCAGTATTCTAGTATTATGTAATTTAGTGTGATCTAATATTCCAGTATCATGTAACTCACTGTAATTTAGTATTTCACTGTCATATATTGCATTATGATTCTCTGTTCCTGATGTTAAATCCTTGAATGTTGAACACCTGTATTTGGGCCTGAGGCCGCAGTTATGTATACGTATACTTGAGCCTGAGGCCGCAGTTGTGCGCGCGCGCGCGCGCGCACACACACACATATATATATATAATATTCAGATAAATAGGTTATTTGTCATTTAGAAGAGGGAGTATTCATATCCTTACTTCCTTTGTTCAGTTTAATTATCAGTTATCATTTCAGTTACTAGTTATCAATTATCGTTTCAGTTTCTATTTCAATAGTTATCATTTCAGTATCAATTATAAATTCTCAGTTATTACCTTAGTTTCAGCATTTATGATTCTTTCTTTCAGTTGCCTTACATACCAGTGTAATTCAAATGTACTGACATCCCTTTTACCCGGGGCCTGCATCTCACGATGCAGGTAATGATTTACTGGTTGATGATCCCTAGTGCTAGGATTCTCGTACCAGCTACTTGGTGATCCCAGTTCTTCCGGGGCATTATCATTACCTTATAGTCTTCAGTATTTTCTGACAGTTAGTGTTTTAAGTACTTCATTAGATGCTTCATGGACTAGAGTAGTAGCTAGACAAAGTTGCAGGCTTTTCATATTAAACTATGTTGGTAACAAATATATTTTAGAATTGTATTCGTATTTCCGCACTTTGATTTATATCATCCTGGCTTTTAGTATATCAGCATGTGTTAGTTTATCTTCTGCATTTAGTTTGTTATGATACCACATGTTGATTCAGCCAGCCAGTTGGTTCGCTCGATCACATGTAGTCAGGCACCGAGTGTCGTGTTACGTCCAGGCCCAGGTTCGGGGCGTGACAAAGCTTGGTATCAGAGCACTAGTTTCAAGAGTCTTAGGGAGTCTATGAAGCCGTGTGCAGTGGAGTTTTCTTTATATGTGTGTGCCGGCCACTCATATAAATGGTTAACTACCAAGACATCCAGGATTGTCTCATTTCATTTTACTCTAGATCGTGCCATGAAGCTTAGAGCAATAGTTAACCTTCTCTTTCTATCGAATTCCAAACGTATTGGATGCCCGAGCAACACGCAAGACAAACCTAAGGTCTTAGAGAGGATAATTTTCCGTTGGGGTATAATTATGGAGTACAGGTTGGTAAATATGAGACTTGAGAGGATGTTAAAAGTGGGATGCAATGGATTGTAGTACTGATTAGAGCATAACCTTATCAGAAAGTGCAAAATAAGTTATCATGTCTTATGGTTATCGGTTTACCTCAGTTACCAGTTATACAATATTTTAGTTAGCGGTTTATGGTTATTCGGTATGCTAGTTATTTGTTATTCAGTTACCGGATCTCCATTTTTTTAGTGTATCCAACTTCTCCTGACTTGTGAGTATACAGTGATGCCTACGGGTGATAAAAGAAAATGTAAGTAACAATGATTATAGAGAAATCACACATGTTTTTGTCCGGATTAAGACCCAAGAATAACCGGATTGTGTAGGAAGTGATTTATGAGATGATGGTATCTCTGAATAACAAGTTGTGTATGGTAGTGTATTCGTATGTGTTTTACCTCACAGAACAATTTCATTTTTTAATTGTTAGAAATTGAGCTACAAGTTGAATGATTATAATTTAGATGTCAGACCCTATAGTGTAGTAGGTTAAGAATTTGACCGCAACTAACATATTGGTCATTATAGTTTTGGACAGAAAAGAGACTAAGGGCAAAATTTCTAGCAGTCAGAAATGTTTGATATTACCATAGAGGTATTTTTATTACGACTCATGCATATGACTAAGAAAATATGGTGTACAAAAATGAGAACATATAGCAACCGATATTGAATTTTAGGGAATGATTTTAAGTTGTTTATATTTATTCATACTAGAATTAGAGAGTACCACCTTTGAAATTTAATATAAGAAGTAGGTTGTATTGTTAGATAAAGGATTTGACATTTCCTCTTAGGTTATATGACTAAGTATTTACCCCGAACGTTTATAGTTTGATATAATTTTGAAGTGCATAGAAAATTTTGGGGTTAGATATTCCAATTTTATTTAATACATGTGAATCTTCCCTAAGTGTGATCCATGTACATAGTACAAAAGGATTGTGTGCGACGGTAGAATATGATCAGATGGTGAGGTAAGTTAGAATTACCTTATGCTTCACTGTAGTTATTCAAAGCAGAGCAAGAAAAATGATGCTAGCAGATGGTTAGTAAAACAATAGTAAATAAGTTTAGAGTAAATACATTAAATTAACAATTTTAGTAGAGCTAGTATAGGTAAGATTTGATTCACTTAGCCAGATTAACACTAGTGAGTGGGTAACAGTTTGAAACACCAAACGCATGTTAGAATCCAAAGACTTTAAGTTAAACCCAAAGTACAGTGGCAGTGGAAAAAAATCAGCTAACAATGAGAGAGCAAGCTATAGAAGAATAGCCTTTAAGAATTATCAAAATGTGGTTCCTCCAAGATTGACAGTGTGAGCAGAGTTAAAGTAGTAAGATTGTGTATGATAGGTATGTATAAATTAATTAGCTTTCCATTATGTGAATAATTTAGTTTTTCCTAGCTTAGAAGTAAGTTGGGAGATGAGTCGGCATTGACGTACAGTGCAAAGAATTGCAGAAAATAAAAAAGGTTATTTGGATCCCAAAAAAAATAGAAGGATCCGCAAGTATATGACCTTTGATCTAACGGGTGAAGTTTGAAAATTTTCAGTAAGTCCAGTTAGAAATTTGAAACCTGAATAGTTAGCATGGATATGAAAAAAAAAAAATCAGTTCGGTAACGAGGGAAAATTGTATAATTATCACAAGGAATATGCCTAGCATGTGTAAGAAATACAAAGTGAGTAGAATGACCACCGAGCTTAGTTATTGATGTTAAAGCGATCACAAAAAAGCTATACAATCATGCCTATTTATGTGTTATGAAGGTAGTGCCATTGCACGAGACTTTAAAATTTAGTGTACATGTCAAAGAATAGTTCACACTAATACTATAAGCATTTTTAGGAATTGCTTAAGAAGATAATCAAGTGTGGGAAGTATAACTCATGATTGAGATAGATAAGAGAAATCTGGTGAAAGAAGTTCACTGCTTAGCCCAGCTATGAGTTCAATTTGCGTACTCCAAAGATAGTGAAATTGTTGTCTAAAATATGACTTGTTCATCCTTAGTAACCGAAGTGAAGGAGAAATAGTTTGATGATCCCTACTTGTTGTAGCTAAAAAGGGGGATTAACATGCATAAGATGATGGCTTTTAAACAAGGGGGGTTGATAGTACTTTGAGGTACCACGATAGGTTGTGTGTTCCAACCATAGACGGACATAGTAAGCAAGGAAGATATTAGAAGCCCATAATTTCAGGTATTCTATACACATAGTTTTTCCAAAGATGTATCAAGATCTTAAGGAGATTTATTGGTGGAACGACATGAAAAAGAAAGTCGCAGACCTTGTGGTTAAGTGTTTGAATTGTCCGCGAGTGAAAGTCGAGCAGCAGAAAACCAAGTGTTTATCTCAGAACACACACATCCTTTAGTGGAGATGGTAAATATGTACCTTTTAATAGGATTATCTTACTCATTTTGAAAGCATGATTTTTATGGGCAAAGGTGTAGATTGCCAATTAGTTTCTCCGAAGTTGGCAAAATGGAGTTGTTGGGACCAGATTTGGTCAATTGGTCTATGGATAAACTCAAGTTGGTTCAAAAACATTTGAAAATAGCTCAAATTTGCCAAAAGTATTATAAGAACATGAAACATAGAGATATGCAGTTTTAAGCTGATGATTGGGTGTTTCTAAAAGTTTTGCCTATGAAAGGTGTAAGATTTGGGAAGAAAGGAAGGCTCAATCCAGATACATCAGCCCACATAGGAACCTATGAAGAATCAGGTAAGTAGCTTATGAGTTAGAATTTCCAACATAATTAGCGGTTGTACACCAGTATTTCACATGTCATGTTATAACATTCAAGTTTCCAGTATTCAAATCTCATGTCATGACATTTGTGTTTTCCGTTTTCAAATCTCATGTCACGACATTTATGTTCCCAGTATTCTTATCTCATGTTAGAACATTCAAGTCAGTTTAGTACTCAGATACTCATGTTAGTCCACTACGCAGATATTCATGCCAACTTAATATTCAGATATTGATGTGAGTTCAGTGAGCAGATATTCACGTCAGTTCAACACTCGATTATTTGTGCCACTTCAGTCACTATTAGAAACATAGCATTTTTTCACGAAAATTTCTCACGAAAATATTATCAGTGGCAATTCCCACCGAAATGCAATGGGAAAATGAAAAATTCAGTTTCAGAAACATTTTCCATCGACTATCCGTGGGAATCTTTTGGCGGAAAAATGCGCGCCTTTTAGTTCCCTCTAATTTAGGGCAAAATTCATAAAAACAAAAATTAATTATATAAAACTAAAAAAATTCCCAGAGAAGACAGTGGGAACCTAAATAATAAATAAATAAAGTTCTTAAATATTCCCACAGACTCAGTATGTACGAATTTTTTTGCATTTTTAATTTATTTTATAATTAGGAAAAAAATTTCCCACGGAAGTAGTGGGAAACTTATTATTATTAACGTTTATCACTTTTCTCTTAATCTGTTCATTCACATAAGGTTTTAGACTTTAGTACTGTTTTCCCCCTCTGTTGTCTCTCTCACTCCACGCACAGAGAGTTTTCACTCCATTCTCAGGTATGTCGACCTCTCTCTCTCTCTCTCTCTCTCACACACACACACACACACCCGATCGATCTCCTTTTTATTGTTTTTGATTTCCCTAAAAACTTTGAATTTTAGGGATTTTATACTATTTCAAACCCTAGGTTTAAAAAATTAATGGTGTTCTCTTGATTTTATAGTGTTTCAACCCACCTAGAAGGGGCTTACAGTTTTCAAGATCCAACATTGATGTAAATGCCAGTCGGGGCAAAATTTTCGACCATCATTCAGAGTGATGTACTTCATATATCCTATCTACAAATAGGTGAGTATGTTCTCGGTTAACATATTATAATCTGAGTAGTTGTTTTTATATTTAGCTTGACATCTAATATTATTGAAAAAGTATGCTATACTGTAAGTCTTTATTTTTTTATTTATGAAATAGATCTTTGTTGTTAGAGTATATGGGATTTTGATATTTGTGTCTTGTGTGTGTGAGAATTAAGTGACGGGTGAGGATTTGGCGGAGTAATAATTATTCCTGTTTGTCTTTAATGGAGTACTCATTCTATTGATGACCTTGAAAGTTTGGTAAGTGGTTAGCTGAAAGGGCTTTTTATAAGTCCTCTAATATTGACTATGGTAGGGCCTTCCTTATAGAGAGAAGATTAATTTGAACACATTGAAACTTGCTTAGATGAGTTTTTTATTTATGTACGATAAATATGTATAGTTTTTCTGTAAGTTCTTAAGCATTTGTAAGCACTACTTTTAGTCTCTTTTCTGAATGAAGGCGTTTTTTGCTTTCTAGTCACATTTATTTTACTTATTTCCTATGATGAGAAATTAATTGGTTAAAAATGAATAATGTTGTTTCCTGTTGTATGTAGAATTATGGCACTGCTTTGGCACTCTTTAAATGGACCTAAAGTTATCACAAAAATTATTGCCTAAGCATGATCATCCGTAACTTTACTCAAGACCAGTCCCTTATTCACATCCATTTCAAATATCTTAGGTACTTATGCCTCATTCACTTATCTTATGTTGCTATAGAAGTAATTGTTACTTATCACTACTAGTTGTTGCTTTGAGGAACTTGAGAAATATTTAAGTATTATTCATGTTATCATGTTTTGTTCTCAGATAAATATTCTTTTTATATTCTTTTTGGCTTTCACCTAATTAGAATTATTAGTTTGAGATATAAGTGATATGTAATTGTTAGATCAGTTGTCATTTTTCTTTACATATCGTGGCAGTGTCAATGTGTTTGCAAACTTACATTCTGTCAAATTATTAATTCCTTGGCTTAAGCTTTTCGCATGAGCTTCTTCTTATTATGTATACTTTCCTCATTTGCCAAAATACTTTAAAACCTTCTCATTACCAGTATTGTTGAAGTTAGTAAAAATCCTGATTTGTCAAGGAGGTAAAGTGATATTGCTTTAACACTTTGACTCCCCATGACAGCTATGACATCCTTTGTTAGATAGGATCAAGTTTATAAGGTCGTTTATTTATATTTTAATATTCAACATTGCAATCCAGTTTATAAGATTGTTTATTTATATTTTGATACTTAACATTGGAAAATTATCTGCATTGCAGCATTTAGAAATTCAGATTTGAATAAAAAAGATTTGTCGCTCTAAAGGAAGACCAGTTACTCATGATGAGGTTATTTGAGGAGACCCACATGAAGAAGTTAAAGGATGGAACAAAAATAACTTGGGTCGAGACGCGCGCTGAGACAACCCATGTAAGATTAACAATATTATTCACATAGGTCTGTTTTTACGTGTAAGATTAACAATATTATTCACATAGATCTGTTTTTACTTTTGAATCCTTAAGAAAAACCTATCATGGAAAGATAGCTTATTATTTTGTGCTATATGACTCAGGGATAACAAGATATGTCAGTAACCAAAGTTGAGCATAAATTAGAGCTTATGAATCCTTGTGTCTCTATATGTGAATTAGTTGTGCTATTCAGATTTTTCTATGTTTAGCATAAGTGTGATTACCACTTTGTGTAGCTATTAGAGATATATTTTAATCTCCTTTTTATTACTCATGCAAAAGTCAGCAATCAAAATTTTCAGATTGTACTTTCATAATATAATTAAGATATATTTTAAAACCTTCTTATTATAAATATTGAATGACACATTCAGAGCCCACCATGTTGCAAAATAAAGCCCAATCTTGAGCTTATGAGCTGCAGAAACTTGCGTTTCTTGATCAAAATCAATGCTAATTGGTATTGACTGTGGCCTGCTTGCTTCATAGGCATTGTAGTAGACCAAATTGTTCTCATATTTTGACTCTTTTGATTCACCAACGTGTCCAAATCCATTCACTGCTGAAATAGATAGAGTTTTTTTTGTCAGAATATTGGCCTTGACACTTTTTTGCAGGGTAATTTTCTTGGAGAAAAATGATGAAACATAAGGTTTAGAACTGAAAATATTTTGTTGCAGGGGATCAAAAGTTGTGGAAAGTCCAAAAGTTGCATAGGGAGGAAGGAAGAAGATAGGCGAAGAGAAGAAGAGGAAAGGCAAAGGGAGGAAGAAATGAGGCGAAAGGACGAGGCATTAAGACTTGTCACTAATGATGTTGAAAGCCTCAAGTCTCGGATAAAATCTCTCTTAGCATCTGGTGCATTTCCTCTGCCCCGTTCTTCGGTACCATCTGATGATCATTAAGGAGTGATTTCTTGTATTAATTTATCTTGGATGGTATTTTGGATGTTGAGTATTGAATGTTGGATTTTTTGAGTTTTTGCTCTACTTTGTTTAGTTGGATATTGTTTATGAAATCGATTGAATTGGATGGTGTTTATGAAATGAATTGGATTGAATGTTGAGTTTGGTATTTGAATGTTGAGTTGTATTTAGTATTGTATTGTTGGTTGTATATTCAGTTTCTCATTTGGTGTACATTCAATTTGGCAGGTAGTTCTAAAAATAAAATTGGCCATGAAAATATTTTTCAGATTTCCCACTGAATCTCGTGGGAATGTTATATTTATTTCCATATTTCCCACTACTATAATGGGTAAATTAAAAAATTACTAAATTAATTTTAATACCTCCCACAGAATTGGTGGGAAATTTAAGAAAATTAAATTATTATTTTTTCTTACTTTTCACAGTGTAGTCGTGGAAAATTCCACTATGTGACCCTTGAAATGCTTCTTGGGAAATTCTCTGACAATTACCCACGACATCCCTGGGAAACTATTTTTCCACCAGCCCTTTTTCCACTAAGCGTCTCCCCTGGGAATATCATGGGAATATTCAAATTTCCCACGGATTTCCCACCGATATGTCCGTGGGAAAAGTCTATGTTTCTAGTAGTGAGTATTCATATATCCACGTTAGTTTAGAATTCACGCACCCATAACAAACAAGTATTCATGCATATGTATCATGTTATGCATATTATTATGCCCTATGGAGTTAGTGTTATGCTCTGTTAGCTGGTAGGTAGTTTGGAGAAATGTCGAAGGTATCTAACCTTCTCATTCAGACCTTATAAGACAATCTTCATGTCTTTCAATATTTAGCCAGTTTAGTAGTCATTCAGTCTAGTACCTATTTAGTTCAGTATCTCATCAGTTCAGTAATTGTGTATTCATTCAGTTTAGTATGCAAGTGTTAATAAATTTTCATGTTCCCACTAGACCCATTTAAGGTCTAACAGGGGCGGATCTACGTAGTCTGTGCTGGGTGCTGAAGCACCCATTGACGCTGGCGTGAACTATGTAATGTTATATAAGAAAACATACGAAAGTAATATAAACAATTGGTAAGCACCCACAAACCAAAAACGCTTGTGGGTGATTTGGTTTAAAGCTAGAGTTAAGAGCGGGTTTTTAAGCCACACGAGTTCGATTCCGAATTGGGACAACTTTTCGCTAAGCCTATTTCTTTTCAAGGCTAGCTGTTTTTTCTGCCTTTTCAATGCAGACTTTGACCTTTTCTTTTAGTTTTCTTTTTTTACTTTCACTATTTCCTTTATACTTTATCTCATCCAGGATAAAGTTAGCTTCTACTAAATACCAAATGACCAAGAGATTATGTTTTTATTAAAGCTAGAGATTGAAATCATGTTTTTATTAAAGCTAGAGATTGAAATCATTTAGTAAAGGAATTTTGAATTTTTTTTCCATGCTTATTATTTATGCTTTTTATAAAGTTCATTGTGACTTTATGATTAGAAGTTTGTTTTGGTAGTGACAATGTTTTCTCATTAACTTTTTTCACTGTCGCGCTAGAATAGTCGTGCATTTATACTATATAATTGATAGAAAATTTATATCAAAGGAAATGAGCACCCACGACCTTAAAATCCTGGATCCGCCACTGAGGTCCAGAGATAGCCCAAGATGCAACAAGGACAATTATTCGAGGACGAATGATCCCAAAGGGGAAATAATATAATACCCCGTAAAAATTAAACCGGTTGTGGATGCATTAAATGAGTATTAATGTGATGGTTATCAATTGGTTATAATAATAAGTGTACGAGGCATATTATAAATTATTTTAGGTCCAAGGATAGACCTATGTCTAAACCAAAGTGGAAAACTACATGAAAGACTAAAATTTCAAATGGGTAAGCACAAGACCATAATTTCGACAAGCATCTCTACCGATATATAAGGCTTTAGGTTCTTCACAACCTATAAAATGAAATTTCTTTTAGTCTAATTTCTAACACTTCAAACCATTCATCATTTGGACTTTCCTACAAGAAGTTATGACCAAATTATCAAAGGCTGGCAGAGGACTGCGCGGATGCTTGCCACGTTGGAAAAGAGGGGTTGGCACTGAAGTGCTGCCATAGCATCGGGATAAACATCCGAGCTCTTGAGAGGAGTGAAGTGGGGACGCGAAGCATCCGAGGCCGTATCCAAAATTTGGGCCTATAAACACAATTTCGGGATTTATTTTCCCCATTCTATTTGGACGACTTTTAGGGTTCTTCCTTACTCACCCAAGAGTACCAACACCTACCCTCTTCAAGGTAAGCAATCCCCATTATCTTGGTGTGAAATTTTATAATTTCTCCACTAATAATGATAAAATCTATACATAAAATACTTAGATCTTCAAGAGATTTCTTCAAGAACGCAAAGGAGGGTTTTGCAAGATTTCTTCCAAAAAGGTAATCCTACACCCTTAGACTTACATGTATGAATTTATTAAGGCAATATGAGTATGAATAAGTATTGTAACTCCTGGTATGGTGATTGGAAGACAAAGTTTCCTATTTAATTACATAATTATTGTAGAGATTGAAAGATGATTAATTGATGAAATTTTGTTGGTTGGTGTGGATGGATGGTCATATATGTGATGTTGGAAGTTATAAATAG
>MU698304.1:164971-194417 GCA_026770625.1 Nicotiana glauca
TGGTTGCATTAGCAGCTCTTTCATCCAAGTCAGCCCAATCCTCAGCTTTCATGGTATCAGGCTTTTTGGCATCATCATCTAATACCTTGTGTAATCCTTGTTGGATGAGCAGATCCCTCATCCTTCTTTGCCATGTTGAGAAACCGTTATCTCCGTTGAATTTAGCTACCTCCTACTTTACTCCGGACATTTTTATTTTTTACCGAGTATAGTACTTCCGACAGTGAATAGTATTTCAGTGAACAAGCAGAACCTGTGATCTGATACCAGTTGTTGGGAATAAACCCCCTACTAAAATAATATTCACGGTAATAAAAACGGAATAATAATGTAGCTCCGAGATACGGTAATTAACAAGAATAAAAAAGTAACAATGACACCAAGATTTTTACGTGGAAAACCCTTCTGAATAAGGGAAAAACCCACGACACCGAGAGGAGCAACTGATATCACTATAGTAAGAAATTTACACTTTGTAGGCCCGAGTAAAATACTACAAAGACCACTACAATACTCAAAAATAATAACCCTATTTTGATATTTCACCTCACTACAATATCGCTCACACTCTCTATTTTCTTCACAGACTATTTTCTTATATCCTGTCTGTGAAACTTCACTCTTTCTTTCTAGCTCTCAGATATATTTTCTTTTGAGATTATGATATCAAAAATGAGAGCTTCGGAAAAATATGCCTACCATACTTGACATTTCATCTTCTGCAGCCTACCATATTTGACAGAAAAACGAAACAAACATGTGCTGCTAGCAGCCAACTTTGACAAAAAGGTTAACAAGGAAGAAAATTCTTCCTTAACTTAAGGGGCTGGACCCCGCAAAAATTAGGTCATGTAGTAGTAAGAAAGGGTTCCAACTTTCAGTAACAGAAATCCAAGTTACAATATAATTTCTTTTCTTTTTTCTAGGAAACTTTGCTTTGCTAAACTTTTCTTTTCTAGGAATTTTATTTGTTTGTACCTCGTACTCATGCTTCTTTCAATTTGTCTCCTGCTATTTTAGAGTCAAGATTATTAACTGTCCTGCATTTAAAAGGTTACATATTTGAGGAGAAAAACGTTGAGGAGTTGCCTTCATTGAAAGAGGTATATTTTGATTACGTTTCTATCTCTCCTACAAATTTGTCCAAGTTTATTTGCGGGTGCCCTTCTATTGTTGAGTTAGCTTTGAAAGTTGTTACAATGACAAATATTGTCTATCTCCCATCTCACTGCCGGATATGAATGAACTTAAAAAAGTTCATGTGAGTGGTACTGACATTGAGTCAATCGAAATAAAAGCTCGAAATCTGCTGGAGTTTCACTTGTTTAGTTCATCAACATCAGCACCAAAACTTGATTTGCATGCTTGTAGTAAGCTACAGGTCCTGAAAATAGATTGTGAATTTATTCCAATCGGATTTCCTCAAGAGATTTCCTCAGCATTCCCGTGTCTTAAATCATTATTTCTTCATTTATGCAAAAGATTGAGTAAAATTAAGCTTTTGAGTCCTGAACTGGAGAATTTGAACTTAAGTGACATGGTTGACTTGGATGATGCTATCATTGTTACTCCCAATTTACGTTCGTTCAAGCTAATAAATATTAATAAAAGTCCTAACTAAGTTCGTGTCCAGTGGTTGGTTCAAGCCTAATGGAAGTTGAGATTGTATTAAAGCATGTTCATGCAATCAATAGGTTGCTTCAGTTGAGAAATTTTGCTGAAAATTTGACCTTCTCTTTGACAAGTAATGCAACTGAATCAAAGGTATGTACATGGCTAAATGATAAACCGATTGCTAAACTAAATATTCAATTTCCTTTTAGGTTTGACAATTCTTGTTGAATATAATTTTTCGTTGTCTATGAAGGAGGTGAGATTTGATTCGGGCAATCACGGAAGCAACATTCAACCACTTCGTATCAAGCATATAAATTTGAAGATACTCTTTTCACGGGTACCAAAATATGGAACTCTAATTGATGAATTGTTTAGTTACTTTCATCCGTAGACCTTGCTAGTGGGAGTAAGTTCAGAGGCCCACAGCAAATATAACTTTATACATGTATGTTTTAGTGTTATGAATTCATTCTTCACCTTAATATTTTACTATTTGTACTTCTTCTTTTTTCCCCAATTTTCACCAATGTATGTATGAACTTGAAATAGGTCCTATTGGATGAACTGAAAGACCGGGAAAGGGGATGCCACAAGTGTTGTAAATGTTGTAACATGTGTTGGCGCTATTGCTTGAAAGGCTTTAAGATCCTCGAATCAACTACAATTACAAGACAAGGCGCTGAATTAAATTAGCTTGGAGTTCCAATGGTAGATGCTTCATAAGAGCAGAGGCGGAGTTAGAGTGTCGGGAGGGGGTTCGACGGAATACATTTGCTTTGGTTCGAACCCTGTATTTGTCTTAAAATTTTGTTGTATAATGTATAAATTATTAATTAGAACCCAATAACTTCAAATTATTAGAATCTGAACCCATAAACTTGAAATCTTGGCTCCGCCGCTGCATAAGAGTAGTTGTATGTATCTACTCAAATACATACATTGGTGGAACATAACATATTTTGTAACGATTGTTAAAGAAAAAGAAAAAATTTAAAGAAAAATATCTGATTTCATTCCATTGACACCTGCAAATGAGCAGAGAATGTCCCTTTTTACGAAGGACAGTGACACTATTAAACTAACAAACTAATTGAGGAGACAACACGTGTCCCTCTTCTAGAGCTTTTCCTAAGCTTCCCTCCTAAAGGCTAAAATGAAAATAATTAAACTTATGGGTTTAAAGAACCCACTCCTTTCTATTTACAAAAGGTCTGCTATTAACAAATAACATAAGTCTTCTTCTTCATAGTGATGATCTCAGATAGTCACATTCCATTCTCCTTCAGCAAGAACCTTGAGTGATTCAAGGTTCATCAAAATTCAAAAATTGAGATTTTAAGAAAGGGTATTCTTCCCATGTTGCCTTTTCTGGTGATAAATTTTCCCACTGAACCAGTACTTGAGTTGAGGCTCTATTCCCTTTTTTTACCATCTTTCGATCAAGAATGCCTATTGGTTCTACAAGCATTTGGCCCTCCTGGTTGCACAAAGGTGGGTTTTGTGCAGCAAAATTCTGATTGTCAATGGTTTTCTTCAGTTGAGATACATGAAAAACTGGGTGAATGTGAGGACTCGAAGGCAACTTCGGTTTGTACGCCACTGGCCCGACCTTCTGAATAACCTCATAGGGGCCAAAGAACTTAGCTAATAATTTCGAATTTCTTCTTACCAATACTGACACTTGCCTGTGAGGCTGCAATTTGAGAAACACCCAATCCCCAATTTCAAATTTCCTGTCAATCCTGTGTCTGTCTGCATTTTGCTTCATTTTGACCTGAGATTTTTCGAGGTTTTCCTTAAGGATTCGAGCCATTACCTGTCTGTTCCTAATAATTTGGTATGCCGGGTTCAATGGAGATTGTGCAATTAGCTCAAAGGTGGGTTGTGGATGCTCATATCCATATAAGACTTTAAAGGGAGTCATTCCAATTGCTGATTGGAAGTTAGAATTATACCAAAATTCTGCTAAGGCCACCCACTTGCTCCATTCTGAGGGATGGTGACCCATCATGCATCTGAGGTATGTTTCCAAGCAAGGATTTAATCTTTCAGATTGCCCATCGATCTGTGGATAGTATGCTGAGCTTATTCGCAATTCCACCCCAACCCTTTGAGCATGCCTTTCCATAGTGTGCTTACGAAAATGGGATCCCTATCTGACACAATCAAACTAGATAATCCATGTAACTTGCAAATATTGTCTAAAAAGACTTGCACAATCTGACCGGCTGAATATGGATGCGTGAGTGTGAAGAAATGGGCATATTTGGTGTAGCGATTGATCACTACCAAAATGGAGTCTTTACCAATGACTTTGGTAACCTATCAATAAAGTCCACATCAATATGCTCCCAGGCCCTAGACGGAGTAGACAGTGGTTGAAAGAGGCCCGGATATGCAACATTTCCCTCTTTGTTGTGTTGACAAACTTTTCAACTCTGGACTTGTGTTTTTACTTCACTAGGCAAGTTAGGCTAGTAAAATACAGCCTTCAACCTTTGCAATGTAGCCAATACTCCTGAGTGTCCTCCCCATGGTGTAACATGAATATCATTGATTAGCCTTGATCTTAGGTTGCCCTTTTCTCAGACCCAAACTCTGCCATGATACCTGAGGATGCCCTGTTGTAATGAAATGTTAGGTACAACATTTGGGTCCAACGAGAGATTAATGGAAAATTCTTGAATCTTTTGGTCATTCTCATAGCTTTCTACCACTTCAGACACCCATTTTGGCTGAGCTATGGACAGTCCTAAGCATTCTTCTTCCTCCTCTATTTCATACCTTCTTGACAGAGCATCTGCTGCCAAATTTTCAGCTCCTTTCTTGTATTGAATGTGTGACGATCGGCCAGTTGTCTCATGAGTTACCTCTCAGTTTCCCTAATTTTTGCTTCTTTATGCTTCGTTATATTTGTTTTGTGGTATCAAGTTGGTCGGATCGAGTCCAGAATGATTTTTGATAAGGTTTGAGACATTTAGTCTCTTTTAAAGAAGCTTAAGTTGGAAAAATCAATCGGATGTTGACTTATGTGTTAGAGGACTCGGATCTGAGTTCCTATGGTTCGGTTAGCTTCGGGAGGTAATTTGTGACTTAGGAGTGTGATCGGAATAGGTTTTGGAGGTTCAGAGTTAAATTAGGCTTGAATTGGCGAAGTTGATATTTTGGCGATTTTTGGTTGGTAGGTAAGATTTTGATCCGGGAGTCGAAATAGAATTTCGAGAGTTTATATAGCTTCGTTATATCATTTGAGATGTATGTGCAAAATTTTAGGTCATTCGGACGTGGTTTGGTTGGGTTTTTTATCGAAAGCGTGTTTTTAAAGTTTTTAGAAAACTTAGGCTTGAATTCCATGGGAATTGCTGGATTTGGTGTTGTTTGAGGTGTTTTGATGATTGTAACAAGTTTGAATGAGGTTTTACGATGTGTTGGTATTTTTGGTTGAGGTCCCGGGGGCCTCGGGTGAGTTTCGGGTGGTCAATCGGGCTATTTTTATAGTTTTGAAAGTGCAGAAATCAGTTCCAGCAGTTGCAGAGTTTTTTGTCTTCGCGTTCGCCAGATGAGCATCGCGTTCGCGAAGAGTCTGTTGAGAGAGTGAAGGTTTAGCCTTCACATTCGTGAGGCATGTGCCGCGTTCGCGAAGGGTTCATGAGTTGTTCATCGCGTTCGCATGGGTATATTGCGTTCGCATAAAGGAATTGGGTCGGGTGGATTGGAAGTGAAATTTGTGCTTCGCGTTCGCAGGAGTGGGGTCGCGTTCGCGAAGGGTTACCTGGGTAAGCTACGCGTTCGCGAGCTGGTTGTTGCGTTCGCGTAGGAGAATCTTGGTCAATGGAATATTTGTGCTTCGTGAATGCGAGGCTTTGACCGCGTTCACGAAGAAGGATTTTTAAGTGCTGGGCAAAATGTTTTAAAAAGGCTATTCCGCGATTTTGAGGTTAAGAACCTCCATTGTTGAGCGATTTTGGAGCTTGGGTGAGCTAATTGAAGAGACATTCAAGGGGAATCACCTGCAGGTAATATTTTTAAACTCAATACTCGTTTCTATTTTGAAATCTACCTAGAAATTCATGAAACTTAAGTTAAAAAAGGAAGAAATTAGGGCTTGGGATTTTAAAATTTGATTTGGGGATTTGAAGGACCATTTGAGGTCGGATTTAAGAACTTTTGGTATGTATGAACTCGTGAGGAGATAAGGAACCCGTTGATGTGAAAATTTCTGAGTTTCAAGAAGTGGGACTAAGACTCGGGTTTTGGTAATTTCAGGATTTTTGATATTTTTCGATTGTTTTCGCTTGGCTTTGTTCCCTTAGCATATGGTGACGTATTAGTTCTGATTTTGGATAGATTCGACGAGCGTGGAGGCCGATTCGAGGGGCAAAGGCGTCGCGAGCTAGAGATTTCGTCGGTTCGAGGTGAGTAATGATTGTAAATAATATTCTGAGGGTTTGAAACCCCCGATTGCACATCATAGTGCTATGTTGAGGTGACTTGCACCCTGGATAGCGAGCGTAGAGTAGAGCACCATTGGGGATTGTGACTTGGTCCGTCCCAATTGATGAATTTACCGCGTATTTGACTGAGACTTACTTATTATCATCATGATTTGGGCTGATTGCCACATTTGGGCTTCGTGCCAACTATTTGAACCCTTGGGGATTATTGTCACTGTTTCTTCACTGTTTTGACTTATTACTTGAACTCAGTCACGCTGTATTCCACTGCTTTACAACTCAGCCACATTTACTCAGTTTTGAGACTTAAATGATATTTTAAATGATGTTTTGGGATGAGAACTATTGTTTCACTAATGCCCGAGGGGCTTGTGATGATTTTCTGACTAAGTGTGACCGAGGGACAGATGTGAGGATACACTGAGTGATATGAGGCCGAGGGTCTGAGATGCATTTATACGCCACTAGGTGGCTTGAGTGATGTGAGGTCGAGTGCCGAGAGATGATGCCACGAGGTGGCTTGATATAGCGCTTGGGCCATAAGGGGCCTCTCCGGAGTCTGCACACCCACAGTGAGCGCGAGTATCTATTATTCTGAGAGTGAGGCCGATGGGCTGGGAGTGTTCTGAGAGTGAGCCCGAGGGGCTGATACTATTCTGATATATTGCCCGAGAGGCGAACCTTTATGTGTTCATCTTTTATATTTACTTTCCATTTTACATGTTATACTGTGGTATTTGTGCCTGAGGGGCGGATTTTCTGTTCTTACTGGCACTAACTATTTTGTATTCATTTGCGTAACTGTTGAAAAGTCATTTTCAAAAAAGGTTTAAACTGAGCTAAGATGTTCTAAAGATTTCACAGCTTCATTGATTTTTTTCTCAGAAGGTTTTACACTGCTTCTATACAGCATGTAGGTTTGCTTTACGTGATTTCTTACTGCTCAATTGTTATTTACCATTATTACTCACCGAGTTGGAGTACTCACTTTATTCCCTGCACCTTGTGTGCAAATGCAGGTATTTATACATCCGATAGCGGGTTTTGACTGATCGGAGGTAGAGTTATCAGAGTTTAGCAAGGTGACTATCAGCTTTCGCAGCGCCACTTTTCTCCCTGTACGTTTATCAGTCCTGTTTTGTATATTTCAGACCTTGTAGTTGTATTTATACTCTAATAGATGCTCGTGACTTGTGACACCCCGATTTGGGCTGTGTCGGGTTGTACTTTCGCTAATTATTATCATTAAATCATATTCAAACTGCTTATGAACTGTTTAACTATTTTAAAAGAGATGATTTGAGTTTGGTTGGCTGGCCTTGTCCCCACAAGAGGCACCATCACGACCGGGTCCGGGTTTGGGTCGTGACAGAATGTCATAGTGCAAGCCCAGCAACTTGGTGATGTCTCTTTATTGTAAGGATGTAGTGATTCTTTGGTCTCCCAAAAACTTGAGAGAAAAATGATCTGTTTTGATGACAAAAGGGTCTTGGCTGGAGATAATGACACCACTTCTCAACTACCATCAACAATGCAATAAGCTCTTTTTCGGAAGTTGAAAGCCCAAGGTGTTTAGGACTTAAGGCTTAACTGAGGTAGGCTTTGGGTCTGCCTCCTTAGGTCAAACTGCCCCTACTCCTTTGCCACTGGTATCCACTTCTACTACGAAAGGAGTAGTAAAATTTGGTAAAGAAAGCACAGGGGCCTGACTCATTGCTTGTTTCAGTTCACCAAAGGCAGTAGTGGCTGCCTCATTCCATTGAAAATTCCTTTTTTTTTTAGAAGTGTTGTAAGCGGCTCACTGATGATAGAAAAATTGCATATAAACCGCTTGTAGTACCCCGTCAGTCCAAGGAACCCTTTAAGTTTTTTAATTGTCTTAGGTTATGGCCACCCAATCATAGCTTCCACCTTTGCTTTGTCTGTGCTTACTCCTTCTCGTGAAATGATGTGGCCCAAATACTTTACTTGAGTTTGTGCAAATGAACACTTTGAACTACTAGCCACCAGATGATTTTCTCGAAGCACCCTAGACACAAGTTCCAAACAGTCATAAAAAACATCAAGACAAACTGTCTGAGATAAGGCCTGAAAATTTTGTGCATTAAGGCTTGAAAAGTGGCTGGTGCGTTAGTTAACCCAAAAAGCATAACTCTGAATTCCCATAACCCATGATGAGTTTTGAAAGTCGTCTTGTACTCCTCACCCTCCTTCATTATGATTTGGTGATATCCTGGACGAAGGTCCAATTTGGAGAACAATTTGGCACCATTAAGCTCATCTAGTAAATCTTCTACCACCAGAATTAGGTATTTATTCTTCACTGTTGCTTCATTTAATTTTCTGTAATCCACGCACATTTGCCAACTTGAATCCTTTTTCTTTACCAAAATGACTGGAGAGGCAAAGGGGGATATATTAGGAGCCACCATTTGGGCATTAAGCATTTTAACCACTATCTTTTCAATGACATTTTTCTGTTCAAACGAGTACCTATAGGGCCTAAGATTTACTGGCTTGGCTGCGGGTAGTAGCTAGATCTGATGGTTGCAGCTGCGATGTGGTGGTTACCCTCTTGGCTCGTAAAAAATGTCTTCATTTTTGGTCAATAAGTACTGGACTTCTTCAGGAATGGTCTCCTTGTTATGGGCTGGATCTTCCTAGCTTAACACAAAGAGTTGGCCCGAGCAACTGCATTATCCAGTAAGCAACAACCTGTCTATTGTTTTAGCATCAGCTATGGACAGGGCTTGCGACTCCTGATCCCCTAGTAACGTTAGTCTTTTGTCTCATTTAATGAAGGTGATGCTCAAGGGACGATTATGTAGTAAAACTGGGGCAATGGTGTTG
Organism: Nicotiana glauca; assembly: GCA_026770625.1. Classification (NCBI taxonomy): domain Eukaryota; kingdom Viridiplantae; phylum Streptophyta; class Magnoliopsida; order Solanales; family Solanaceae; genus Nicotiana; species Nicotiana glauca. The sequence continues at coordinate 173,893 of MU698304.1, forward strand.
AGCCAGTCCATTCCTAACACCATATCACAGCCTCCTACTTTCAACAGCCCCACTTGAAAGACAAATTCTTCTTCCCCCATTTTCCACTTAAAATTTGGACTAAATTCATAACAGTCCAGAATGTGACTGCTAGCAACCTTCACCTTCATGGGCTTCTGAAGCCACTGGACCTAGGCCTTGAAGATTTTGACCACTTGTAGATCCACTTAACTGTGGGTGGACCCACTATCAATTAAAATTATCATCATACAATTCTTTACCCAACCCTGTATTTTGGTTGTTTTAGCAATAGATCCCAGACCCAATACTGCATGATTGAAACTTCACCCTCTTCTTGGTCTTGAGATTTTGATTCTTCCCCTATCCCTCCCGTTTCTTCCACCATTACTTCTTCTACACCCTCCTCCCCTGCCATGGTATTTAATGCCTTGGCCTTACATTGGTGGCCTGGGTGGTATTTCTCATGGCAAGTAAAACAGATGTTTTGGGCCCTCATAGTCTCATAGGATTTGTTTTTGGAAGTAATGGCTCGGTTAACAAAAGGTGTTTGGGCTTTTGTTGGCTATGTGGAATGGGCATTTCTTTGGGTCATGAAATTCGGTGTTTGACCGGTGGAATTAAACCTTTGGTTAGGTTGATTACTCTTGAGAGCACTTTTTGCTGCAAACTTTTTGTACATGGCTTTCGCCTTTCTTTCATTAATTTTTGCAAGGTCATATGCAGCCACTAAGCTATGGGGATTAGCCAGTGATACATTATCTTGAATATCCAATGTAAGGCCACTAATGAAACACTCAACAAAATATGCCTCGTATAAATTAGGATATGTAACCCCCATCAAGCACCTTAATTCTTCGAACTTCTTCTAATAACTTTCAACATCAGCCACTTGCTGCACTTGTTTAAACTCCCTGATAATTTGTGTTGGCCTAATATTGCCATAGAGTATGCATACACCTAAGCAAAACATTGACCAAGTCACCCTTCCTCTTTTGTCAAACACATAACTATCAAACCACATATCAATTTCATTCTTCAAATTCATGTAGACATATGTCATTTTCTCCTCCTCGTCCACTTCATAAAGGTCAAAATATCTGTTGCATCTTCTAATCCTTGCCCTTGGATTTTTTTCCTCAAACTCAAGAAATGAAATTTTAGTTTTAGGCTCTTTATAGCGAGATCTCGAAGTGTCCAGCCCATTAAATGCTTGCAAGTTGCCCCCAAATGGTTGGGGTTGGAATGACCCCAAAGGTACTAAGAAAGCTGAAGCCCCAAATCCTGCTGACAACATCGGCTGGTAAGAAAGGGATGGGGTATACGAGTAAGCCATAGTGGAGATGTATGAGTAAGGCATCGTGGTGTTAATAGGAGACTGATACGGGTGAAAAAGAGGGAAGGAAAAACGGAATATGAGATGTGGAGTTGAAGAAAGATGGTGGTGGTGGTAGGATCAAGTGAGAGAAGGTTAAGGGAAACGTTTGCACTAGTGATCTGTAGGAGTGGGCTGCCAAATTTAATGGTTGTATGGTGGTTGAGGTGGTATTTGAAAATGGTAGAAGTTGAAAGGCTGGGGTTGATGTGAAGGAGGTCGAAGGAAGAAATGTACCCAGAGGTAAGGTTGACATAGATGGGGAGACGAAAGGAGTGGTATTCCTCACATTACCTCATATTGATGAATAGACCGAATCACGAACAAAGCTACCCTGAGAAATGGCCACTGTGGACCCCAACACCGGAGAAACAACTGCTCTTTGATTGGCATCCATCTGTATAAGCAAATTGTAATATCCCATAATTTCTAACCAAGGATATATTAGTCATTTAGTAATTAACCAAAAAAAAAGATGCACAAAATGAAAGAAAATTCAACCAAATCTAACAAAAAGAAGTATGTAAATGGGCCTTACCCATCAGCAACGTGAGGGCATAGGAGAAAAATTAAAAGAAAAAGAAATAAAAGAGCTAAAGGGATTTTGGGAAAAAAGGGACACAGTGAAACAGAAGCTTCAATTAGATTAGAATTGAGAATTAAGAACAAAAAAAAAAAAAAAATTAAAGAAGGCTCATACAGGTAAGAGGCGAAGAAAGAAAAGAAGGGATTTTGTTGTCTCAGATTCAACAGGGCATAAGAATTAGAAAGGAGCGCTGGTTTAGTCCTTGTTCCGCAGAACTCCTACCCTATTGGGAAAGTAAATTTACATTCTTGAGTCTTAGCGATAAGCTCCAGGTAATTACATATATTTTCCTTATTTTGAAATAGTAGAAATTTTGTATGCATGATTCTTATAGGACTGAGTAGATATGATTTTTAAATTGTATTAAGAGTTTAAAAGATAAAGTTTAGAAAATTTGGAAAAAACTCATGAGACTTTTCCATGAATTAACTTGGTATATTATATGAATTGATTGTATTTAATAGATTTTGAATTAGTTTAAGTTAACTGTAGCTGTGACTTGGGATACTGAAATGGGTCTTGATATTTTTTCGAGTGGAATAAGAGGGATTGGTAGGGTTATTATAATTCGGTGAATTAGGAGTCGAATATCAAACCTCGAGGATTGGACATTCTAAATTAGCTATGAATTAGCCTAAACATGAAAATTAACATAAGATCGATATTATGTAATTATAGATTGATTGGAGAAATTCGTGCGAATTGTTCGAGGTGAAACATTTGGTATTTCGGCACGAGTATTGTGAGTAGTAATCTTACCACAATTTGTTTTTTCATAACCTGCATAATTTATATATGATTTTAAAAATAAATATATTACCGATGCTTTGAAATTGCATGTGGGACAAGTTTTTTACTTGATATGATAGCGAACAGTTTACTTGAGATGTTTACCGAGTAATCTAAATATTTTCAACGTTACTAAATATGTTTTACTGTTACTTGAGATGTTACAGTTATTTGAAGTATTCTCACTGCTACTAGATATGCTTTACTGTTACTTGAGACATGATTACTGTTACCGAAATAAAATTACAAGATTTGATAAGGAATGATATGCCCTTTATTATTTTGAAAATACTTTTGTACGAGTATTTACTATTTACAAGAAAGAGTATAAATGGGAGGAGACTTTGAAGGATCCCGTAGCTGACGGCGGGTTCGTTAGACCTGGTGCACCTTGTACTTACAGATTATCGATTACAGTTATAGCCCTAGCTAATGGGAAGGTAGAACTAGCATGTAGTTATGTTTTCCCTCGAATAGGGATCTACAGTTATATTTGACTCATTTTGCGAAGGGGTCCATACAGTGATACCGATTACATGATCCTTCCTTAAAAACCTCCCAAACATAAAGATTTGATATGACACAGTGCTTACCGAGTCTATTACTAAATTGTTAAATTTATTTCTATTACAGGAAACACATGATGAGACTGATTATTATTACTCTTTTTTTAAGGGCATTTTAATTTTATGATAGTACCTAATTATTATTATACAGGCATATTTTTTGACTTGTCTCCAATTAAAAAATGTTGTGGTTAAGTGTTATTACTCACTGAGCTAGCGACTCACTCTCCGCAATTTTTTTTCCATAGACAACAGTTGAAGGGTGAGAATTTCGTTAGTCAGACGCACAAGTAGATATTTTCTGGTGAGCCCCACATTTGTTCGCGTGGACGAAAATTTTATTATTGTTATAGTCTTTTCTTTTAGCTCTTAGAGTCGCTCCATAGTTAAATTTTTTAGTGTCTTGAGTATTTTTCGTTATTATAGATTTATGTTGAGTATCGCTCATTCTTGTCAAATTTGGAGATAAAGTAGTATTTCTAGTTACCGGTGGGTGGACTATTAAAGGTAGATATTTATTTTGGTTAATTGATAAAGTCATTATCATTTGAATTGCTATTAGGATGTATGGTTGCTGATTTGAGACAGGAAAATTTTCCAAAAACAGGAAAAATTCTGTCCGATTTTTTATAAAATACAGATGAGGCTTACTTTGGGGTACTTGCTCCTAGGTGTCGGTCATGATCCTAAATTGGATCGTGACACAAATGTTCGACCCTTTTACTCGAATCGGAAAGCTGCATCACTGTTGTTTCAAGGAACCCTTGCCTTTCCTCCATCTGGGCCATACGAAGCTAAGCTTCTTCCATTGTTGCTGGAGGAGGAAGTAAGACCGGCGTCCGACTGCCACCCACCACATTTTTTATTTTTATCTACCATCAATAATTGTGCCAAGAACAAGGCTCTAAATACCAATTGTAACGATTGTTAAAGAAAAAGAAAGAATTTAAAGAAAAATATCTGATTTCATTCCATTGACACTTGCAAATGAGCAGAGAATGTTCCTTTTTTAGAATGACAGTGACAACTATTAAAATAACAAACTAATTGAGGAGACAACACGTCTCCCTCTTCTTGAACTTTTCCTAAGCTTCCCTCCTAAGGGCTAAAATATAAATAATTAAATTTATGGGTTTAAAGAACCCACTCTTTTCTATTTACAAAAGGTCCGCAATTAACAAATAACATAAGTCTTCTTCTTCACAGTGATGATCTCAGATCGTCACATATTTAAGCTGTGAAAATTATAAACTGAGTCAAATTTGGGCGTTTGTGTATTATCTCTTAAAATTTTATTACGATAGGCTTCATACATATTTTGGTGCAGTACAATATAGTTTAATTCTGTAAGTTGAAAATAGATCATAGTTTAGGAAGTTTTATATATATAGTTTGATATGCTTCTGAAATGAGAGTAAGGAATGAATAAGCCTTTCCTACACTTCTTTTCCTGTTTCTTGTATCCATACGATTTTATAGTCCTTGAATATCTGAAATTAATGATTTCTTCTTAATTAGATCTTACTCTGTCATAACATATATGTATATTTTAACTATATGGTATACAACAATGCCTTCATATACTCCGGACTTAACTTGAGAAATATCTCTTTCACGAATAGATATGTATGTTAAATTTAAAATTTCTGATTAATTAAATTTTAAATAGATAGAACTCTGTTCCAAAATATAACCCCCAAAATATTACAAAACCAACTCAACAGGTTACCATAACAAGAGTTATTGCAAACACTATTGCTCGTGAGACATATTTCATTACAATTGTTTCACTTATTACTTTTTCTCTCGTAGGGATTAGGGATTCCCCTCTACTTGTATATTACAAACATTTCTGGAGATTTGAACAGATTTTGCCTACAATTTTGCTCCAGCGGAATCAGTCCTAATATTTATTTTACTAAAACTAGTAACTATCAATACTAGTTATCGCAATTAATTTTCATCCTATTGTGTTGTGTTTCTCTACTCTTTTTTTGGTCTATGGAATCTCCTTAATTGTGTTATGGTAAATAATTCTGGAAGACGCGGAGACAGTTTAAGAATCTATTTTCTTTTTGTTTCGTTAAAAAAAGAATGACCCCTTTTTATATTTGGTAACAATTAAGATTTAACTTACAATTCTACCCTTAATGAGAAGTTTTTATAACCACACAAATACTCTGGGCCCCTTTTTGACTTGGTTAATACCACAAATTCCAGAAGTCTTCATTTTTCTTAAACTCCGTGCACAATCAAACATGTTCACATAAATTAGAACAAAAAGAGTAAAACAATCAGACAAGATAGAGTTGCTCAAGTGGTAAGCACTCTTCGCCTCCAAACCTTGAGGTTATGGGCTTGAAGTATCAAAGGAGCAAACTAGGGAGTTCCCAGGGAGGGGTAAAAAAGATATGGCCGAAATAAAACAGAACAAAAGACAAAACAAGCAACCATAGGCAAGCTACAATAGAATTTGACGTAACATGTTAGAATCAATGGGAAAAGGCCAAAACTATGATGTGAAGAAAAAACCCCATGAGTTTTCAGTCGATGCAAACAAGAACGAGAGAGAGAAAGGAAGAGAAGAAGAATTAGGTCTTGGTCCAAATGAAAGTGACTTTGGTCGGAAAAACCAAAGTCCTTTATTTCACACTCATCAGCAGATCTCAACCTTTCAAATAGAAAGCAACATGTTTCATCTCAACCGTTCATCTCATAAGGATTGATTTGATCAACACCATTGATTATTACAGCTGTCCACTTAGGATACCCATTCTAGAATATTCTTTGTAAATATAGAAATATGACAAATACAGTTTTTAATTTTTATTTTCTAACACATTTGAATAGTTAGTTAGAAATAGAGAAATAAGAATAGGATACTTGTACAGTAGCTTAACAGATTTTATTCCTTTTACTTGTATAAATACATGTAAAGTTGATTGATGAAATACGCAGAGAAAATTTTCTGCATCTTCATTCTTTCAATCCTTCATGGTACCAGAGTAGATCTTTGCTAGATCCTTCAACTTTATCATCTAAATTTCCTCCTTCTTCCTCGACTTCATCTATCATCATGACTGGAACAGATTCTGCTCCCACTCTTTCTCTTTCTGGTTCAACGAGTCAAGATGCCAACCATGATGTGATCACCCCTACTTTCTTCACTCTTCAGATGCACCTGGAATGACTTTTGTCGCCTCACCCTTTGATTGAAGAGGATTCCCAGGGTATTGGTATTAGCTGAGATAAGTAGATATCGGGTTAAGATTGGTTATAATTGTTTCTCCCTCGCCGGGACGTAATTACTTTTACTGTTGAATCCATTGCTGGGAAAGTGTAGTTTATTGTTGATCCCTTACCGGGACTCGTAGTATGGTTGTTGTTAAAGGTATATAAATATATGGATCGGGTTGCACACTGCAACAATACTATATATGGATCGGGTTGCACGTCGCAACAATGTTATATTGGATCGGGTTGCACGCCGCAATAATGTTATATTGGATCAAGTTGCACATCGCAACAATATTATATTGGATCGGCTTGCATGCCGCAACACTAAATGATAGGGATTGGGTTGCACGCCGCAACAGTGTTAAATGATAGGGATCGGGTTGCGCGCCGCAACAGTGTTATTATTGTTTTGTTGTAGATCTTGAATTGTTCTCACATATTTCTCTTATGTTTCTGCTGGATTTGATATTTCCCCCGTAGCATGTACCCCTCCCATTTGAATTGTTTATTCCTGTTTATTTCCCATGTACATTATATAACTGCGCAAGTTTATCCGGAGTCTGGTCCTAGCCTCGTCACTACCTCGCCGGGGTTAGGCCAGGCACTTACCAGCATATGGGGTCGGTTGTGCAGATGCTATACTCTGCACTATGTGCAAATTCCGGAGCAACTTTTGGACAGTAGCCCTTGTGGAGCCTGCCTTCAGCCCATCCAGAGATCCCGAGGTAGCCTTGCAGGCGTCCGCAGGCTCGTCGTTCTCTTCTACTTTATTATGTACTCTTTTTTCATTAGATTTCGAGACAAATTGTATCTCTTTCAGACATTTGTTGTAGTAATCTTAGTCCGTCCGTGATATTGTGACACCGGATTTCGGGTAGAGATGTGTGTTGTCACTATTGTACAGGTTTGATTATTATATTAGATTAAGTGTTCCGCTTGATTTCATTTATTGTTAATATCTAAATGTTGGTTACCTGTTAATTCAGATTGTTAAAAAGGGGTTGAAAATGAAAGAGTTAGCAATTTATATTTTTAGTAGCTTGCCTAGCTTCTACGAGTAGGCGCCATCACGACTCCCGAAGGTGGGAAATTCGAGTCATGACAAGTTGGTATCAAAGTTTTAGGTTACATAGGTCTTACAATTCACGGACAAGCTTAGTAAAGTTTGAGGGATCGGTACAGAGACGTTTGTATTTATCCCCCAGAAGCTACAGAGTTAGGAAAAACTCACATTTATTCTTTCATGTCTTGTGGATTGGTTTCTCAATGCTAATTGAAATTCTGCAATGTTCTTTCGCAGATGGCGAGAACACGTCCTTCCTCATCCATTGACCAGCATCCCGTGTCCCCGGCAATAGATCCCACGAGAGGCAGAGGCCGAGGCCGTGCTAGAGACAAAGGTAGGGGCAGAGCTCAGCCCCGAGCAGTAGCACCAGTAGCGGAGCCTCAGGTTAATTTTGATGACGATGTTCCGGCCTCAGCAGTTCTGGTGGGCCCAGTTCAGGTCCCAGAGGGGTTTATTCCTACCCCAGTTCTTTAGGATGCTTTGGTCCATCTTGTGGGCCTTATGGAGAGTGTCACTCGATTAGGTTTGCTTCCTGTAGAACCAGCCACCTCTCAGGCTGGAGGAGGAGCCCAGACTCCTGCTACTCGTACTCCGTAGTAGGTAGCTCCCAAGATTCAAACTCCAGCGGTTCAACCAGTTGGAGCATTTCAGCCAGGTGTGGTAGCTCAGACCGGTGATGGAGCAGCTATGTCCGCCGATGCTTTTTGGAGGTTGGATAGGTTCATCAAGCTCTTTACTACTATTTTCACCGGTGCATCTACTGGGGATTCCTATTATTATCTAGAAAGCTGTCATGATGTTCTCAGGAACATCAGGATAGTTGAGACCAATGGGGTTGATTTTTTTACTTTTCGCTTGTCTGGATCTGCCAAGACTTGGTGGAGAGATTATTTCTTGACTAGACCAGACGGATCGCCAGCCTTGACTTGGGAGCAGTTTACTCAGCTATTTCTGGAGAAGTTACTCTCCATCACTCAGAGAGAGGCTTATCGGAGGCAGTTTGAGCATCTCCAGCAGGGTTCTATGACTGTTACCCGATATGATACAAAATTCATCGACTTGGCTCCTCATGCTCTTGTCATACTTCTCACCGAGAGAGAGAGGGTGAGGATGTTTATTGATGGTCTTATTCAACCGATTTGTCTTTAGATGGCTAGGGAAACAGTGTGAGATTACTTTCTAGGAGGCGGCCAATGTGGCCAGGAGAGTGGAGACGGTTCTGTCACAGGGAGGTGGTCATGGGTTGGACAAGATACCCCGTCATTCAGGCAGATTCAGTGGTGCCTCATTTGGAGGTAGGGATTCGTATGGTAGAGGCCATAATTCTAGGACCTTTCAGTCAGCACTTCAGGTTTCTTACAGTGCTTCAGGTGGCCGTGGTTCTCACATGCAGTAGTTGATCAACAGCCATATAGTGCACCACCAGCTCCTATCAGTACACCGCTGCTCCAGAGTTTTCGGGATGGTGATTCAAGTCGCCAGGGTCAGCCTCAATTTCCTCACCCGCAGCACTCAGGTGGATGCTATGAGTGTGGTGAGTATGGTCATATCCGAAAGGCTTGTCCGAGATTGGTGGGTACTCAGTTGCAGCAGCAGGGTTCCCGTGCTATGGTTCAGGAACCAGGTGTTCCACAGACCGCCCATCCAGCTATAAGTGGGGGTAAAGGTGCTAGAGGTGGAGGTAAAGGTGCTAGAGGTGGAGCTCAGACCACTAGAGGGGAGGCCAGCCAGCTGCAGGCCATCCTAGAGATGTAGTCCAGGGTGGTAGGGCCCAACCCTGATGTTATGCTCTTCCAGTAAGGCCCGAGGATGAGGATTCCGATGCAGTTATCACAGGTACTATTCTGGTTTGTGATAGAGATGCTTCAGTGTTATTTGATCCAGGGTCTACGTACTCGTAGGTGTCATCCTATTTTGTGCCGTATCTGGTTATGTCTAGTGATTCTTTGAGTGATACTGTTTATGTGTCTACACTAGTGGGTGATTCCATTGTGGTAGATAGAGTCCATCACTCTTGTATAGTCATGATTGGGGGTCTCAAGACTCGTATAGATTTGTTGCTTCTGGACATGGTTGATTTCGATGTCATATTGGGGATGGACTGGTTATCACCTTACCATGCTATCTTGGACTGTCATGCCAAGACTGTGACCTTAGCCTTGCCAGGTTTAACCCGTTTAGAGTGGAGAGGTACCCCTGGTAATTCTACCCGTAGTGTTATCTCTTATGTGAAGGCTCGACGTATGGACGAGAAGGGGTGTTTGGCCTATTTGGCATATGTTCGTGATTCTATTTTTTTAGGTCTGGTAAGTCTGATATAAATTATTCAGGTGCGTAACTACACGTGAGAATTACTATTTGTGCATGTCAGCGTCTTGTGTTTAATAGGTATAATTTTGTGTCTAATAGAGTATCTAATAAGTACAAAAGATAGTCGACATGGCAAAATAAATTGATGCCAACTTTATTCGTATACGATATTTATATCTTCTTTTTGTACATAAAAGCACGGTATTCATATTACTTAAAAGATAAATTACAGGAGTAAGACATAGTCTTAAGAGCATTACTATTTCCCATAATTGCTAGGAAATTACAAACATCCATAGAGATAATTCTTGAACTATTATAAGATTCATGCTTGTCTTTCTGAATTTCTTCTTGCACAAAAAAAGGTGGAGGAGCATGGTAAACACATTTGTCATTGGGAGGTTTCTTCAAAGCTTCCTTGGCTAGTCGATGAGCTACTTCATTTCCTTCCCTAAAGATGTGCCTCAGTAATGGGAGCTTCAGTTGGTGCATTAACCAATTGCATTCAAGAATAACATTTTGAAAGTTAGTATAGTCCTCATGTAGTAGTTTGATGATGTCTGTGCTGTCAGTTTTAATTTCCATGTTTGTATCTTTAAAGTCTATTGCAATTTTTAGCTCTTCCAGAAGTGCTAGTAATTCTACATGAATTGGGGAGGCAGCATATGTCGCTTTTTGATATCTCAAAATCCAATCACCATTACTATTGCGAAATAGTCCACCAATTTCTGCTGTATTGTTAATAAAAGAGAAAGCTCCATCATAGTTAAGTTTAATAGCATTTTTTTGTGGTTTGTACCACCTTGTCTCAATGGGAATTTTCTTGGAATTAAAAGGGTTCTTTTTAGTAAAAAAGATATATTCCCATGCAAAATGCATGGATTTTTTTACGTCGAGATGGCAGCGAAGGTTATTAAGATTATTGTTATTCCTGTTTTTCCAAATTTCCCAAATGCAAAAAGGAAAAAGAGTTTGCTAATTAATCTTGTGAGACTTTTTGTTGATGAAGGCATCACGAAGGTCACTAAGCCAATTAATATCGCCTATAGTGTTATGGTAGCTGATGCCCATAGATTTCTAGAATTTTTGGGTTGAGGCACAGTTTAAAAAGATGTGTTGGACGCTCTCAATTCCCATTCTGCATGTAGTGCATGTGTCATCCACATTCATACCAATTTTGTGAATATAAGCTCTATACGGAACACGGTTGTGACAGCACTTCCAGAGAAAAAATTTGATCTTGTTAGGACAATGTAGATCCCATATCCATTTATAACAATTTGAAGGAGGGTAAGGATTATTAAAAAGGTTATAGCAAGACTTTGTGGAGAAAATACCATTAGAGATTAGTTTCAAACTGAGATCATCCACTTTGGAGTTATTGGAGGGGGTAGGAGTAAGACTAATATTGTGAATAACTTTAGGGGGTAATTCAAAGCTAATTTACTTAAATCCCAATTATTGCCCCTAGTTAATTTGCCCAGGAAAAGATCATATTCACTTTTGTTAAGGGGGCCCTCAATAGAGTTTCTAAGGGTAGGAAAGTTGTAAATCCAGTTGTTATACCAAATGTTTAAGCTTGAGTTTTTTGAGGGATGCCACAGAATTCCTTTGTTGCATAGTTTCCATCCTTGGAGGGTGGATTTCCAGATGAAAGAATAGTTTGTAGTAGCCTTTGAGTGGGCATACTTGGACATGATAAGGTAACACCAAGGGAATGAAGGATTTTTTATGAATCTCCACACAAGGCTTGAAAGGGAAACCAAGTTCTTATGCTCTGCCTTGTGAATACCTAATCCACCCTCCTTTATATCCTTGGTGATAGCATCCCAATTAATGAGATGAAGCTTTTTGGAAGTACTTGTAGTGTCCCAAATAAAATTTCTTTGAATTTTATCAATGGATTGAAGGGTTTTAGAAGGAAGGAGTGTGTATTGCATTATGTGAGAGGGGATTTCTCCTAGGGTACTTTTTGCTAGTGTAGTACGCTCAGCCATATTGAGAAAGGAACATTTTCAGTGAGAGAGTCTAATATGTAATTTATCCAGGATGAATTGGAAGTCTTTGGCTTTAGGATTTTTACTAAGGATAGGGAATCCAAGATATTTACCAAACTCAGTGGTCCATTTTATGCCAAAAAGAGAATTTAAATAGATTAAGTGCTCTTTTGGGCAATTAGGAGGGATAACAATTCTGGACATAGATTTGTTTATGGTTAGTCCAAATTCCATAGAGAAATAATTCATGCATTCTTTTATGCAAAGGCTAGTTTTTTTATTTGCTTTTCCCATGAGAGTTAGGTCATCCACAAATAGTGTATGGGAGAAGCAAGGGCCTCTATGGCCAATTTGGATGGGATCCCAATTCCTAAGATCAACGTGGTGATTGATAAGTCTAGAAAGAAGTTTAATGCAAAATATGAAAATGTAGGGGGAGAGAGGATCACCTTGACGAATACCCCTACTTAGTTGGAAATTTTTTGTTCTTGATCTGTTTACTAACACCCCTATTGAGCTAGTAGTAATATAATGCATAATGAGTCTAGTAATCTTAGGAGGAAATTTGAAGTAATGAAGGGTCTTATGGATAAAAGACCATTCTAATCTATCAAATACTTTTTCTAAATCTAGTTGAATGAGCATATTAAAGTTAGATTTTTTTGAACGTCTAAGACTATTCATAATTTCTTGAATGATTATGGCATTGTCACTAGTTCTTCTACTTTTCATGAAGCTAGATTGCATATGACTAATAAGGAGGGGAAGGAAGTATTTTAATCTATTCGCAATGATTTTAGTAATGACCTTGTAAGCAGTATTGCATAATCCGATAGGTCTAAAATTTTAAGATTGTTAGCATTGGAGAATTTGGGAATAAGACATAAATGAGTGTCGTTTATTCCACTAAGCAGGGATTGTGTAGAAAAAACTTTATGATAGTAAGATGTGAAGGAGTCTTTTAAAATGTGCAAATATTTTTGATAGAAAAAGGGATGTATGCCATCTGGGCCTGGAGCTTTAAAAGGTTTGAACGAAAAGATGGTCTTAGTGATTTCTATATTGGTGAGGGGGTTGTCTGACAATGTAAGTCTGAGTTATTAATAGTCGAAGGATCATAGATAGAATTTTTAATATGGGAGGAAATTTGTGAACTTTGAAAGGCCTCTCTAAAGAAAGGAGTAATCTAAAATTTTATTTGGATCCGTTATCCAATCTCCTTTATCATTAGTGAAGTACATAATGTCATTACGGCGTTTACGATTAGAGGCCATAATATGGAAGAACTTTGTATTGGCATCCCCATCATTTAGCCAATTACTCCTAGATCTTAACTTCCAAAAGTCATGCTCCATATGTAAGATATTGTTATATTCTAATTGGAGGGCGGACTCAAGGTTTTATAGGAAACACTATTATGGTAATGGGGAGAAGACTAGATTCTATTGAGTCTAGCAAGGATTTGTCTCTTCTTTTTTTTAAGATATCCCTAAAAGTAGAATTCTTCCAATGAATAACTTCCTTGGTAAAATTATTCTGGGCATTAACAAGATCTTTTCCTAACCAACTTTGTTTAACTATATTAATGAAGTCAGGATGTCTACACCATATAGTTTCTAAATGAAATGGTTTATCAATACTGTTTCCATACCTAGGTTTTAAGTTTAATAGGAGAGGATTATGGTCGGAATGAGTTTTAGGAAGATGAATCACAACAACTTTAGGGTAAAGGTCGATCCACTCTTTATTTGCAAATTCATAATTAAACCTTTAGATTATTTCCAATGGTTTGACCATGTGTATTTACAACCCTTGTATCCTAAGTCTAGTAGCTTACAATTATTAATACTTTTCCAAATCTCTTTGCTACGTCTACCATTAATAGTGTTACCACCAAGCTTATCATTTGAGGTAATGACATCATTGAATTCCCCCTAGAAGCCATGGACCATTAATAGTATTACTAATTTTTTCTGTGTTATTCCACATCTCTACTCGTTTAAACAACTTAGTACTAGCATGAACAGAAGAAAAGAGCCAAGTAATTTTTAAAGGAAGTACCTCGATTATGGCATGAATTTCTTGATTGTTTCTAACAAAGTCATGAACTTGGACCACATCCTAAAGTAGCACTATACCACCTGATTGACCCTCACTAGGCACCTAAACTATTTGAGAAAATTCAAAATTACTTATAAGGGACAAGTGACTTTCCATTCTAGTTTTCCGAAGAGTAACAATGCAAGGTCTATGATTATCAAGCATTTCTCGAAAGTTGACCCTAAATTTCTCATTGTTGCCACCCCGAATATTCCAAATTATCATATTGGTAGGCCTATACATATTTGCATGGTTTGTTGGTGTCCCATTTTCCCTTTGAGCTTGAGGAACTGAGTTCCTCCTTAATGAACGAACTAGGATCATGGCATGATTCCCCACCGTTGGGTCCGGAGGGGGTCTCACATCCATTGAGAATTTGTGTAGTGCTGTTGGGAAGCTTAGAACATACTTTTTTTCTCTTTGATCCCTGAAGAGGTAGACTTTTACCTCATTGATTCTTGAAAACTCTAGGGCTGGACCGGATCCCAGTAGGTTTACTTCTTCCTCCTCCTCCATCTCTACATTTTCTGGTTCTAGTACATTGAGAGGGGGCTGAACCTGAGGGTTATTAGAGAGATCTGAGGTTGTGAAAGAGGGGGTTGTGGGGGTGGGGGTTTTGCATGTTGTGCGGGTGGTGCATGGGGTTGTTTTTGGTTGTTTTATGGTGCTACTGTGTCGAAGGGAGTAGTCCAGGGGATGAAGATGAGGTTCATATTGTTGATCACCCTGGAGGGAAGAATGGGAGATCTACTGGGATTTGTTGGGACTGGATGGGATTGAAATGAGGTGGGAGACTCCATTGATTCCTCATGATTTGGGCTTGACTGAGGTTTAGGGAGGGGGCTAGTGGGTGGAGTATTTTGTTCATCCATACATGATTAAAATAATTGTTCATGGCCATATTCATTCTCTCCGAAACTAGTTGAGCTAGAAAATGAGAGTTTTGTAGAACTATGATTGTTTCTTGACCATTGAGAATCATGCTGAACGTTATTGCATGGACCATGAGGGCTTGCTCTACCCACGAAAGGGGTTGATGATCTTTGGTGTCGTAGTATTTGCACTAGACGATAACGTCTTCTTTGAGCGGTTGGGATCCTTGGCATTGTCAAGAGGAAGGGTAGGGTTTATATGAGTGTTATAAGAGTAGATATCTAGGTTTTTGTTGTGAGTAGTCGAGATGGATGGACAGGCAGTGTTGATATCTATATTGATATATGCTAGGTTACATGAGGTAGTGGTGTTAGAGAGATTTTGCTTAGATTTTGTTAGGAAAACGTGGTGTTGTTCATTGGCCATTTGGGATTGAGGGATGTTCTTTGTCCACGTGGTTGGGTATTGAAGATGGTGGATTATCACCCATGCAGCTAGGTAATATAGCATTAGTGGTGGGGTGTGTTATATTAGATGAATTGGAGGTGGTTGTGTGTGACATACACATAGATTTAAGATGGTTTAGGGCATCATTAGTAGTAGCGGAGTAATTATGGCTTTACATGTGATTTAATTGGGTGATTTTGAGGTCTTCCAAGTGGACGTTTATTGGCTCATTGACAGCCACGTCAATTGCCATGCAGGAGTTATCGTTATTTTCTAGACTCCCTGTGAATTCATTGGTGGTAGCAGGCGGATTGTCCAATGTACCAAATGAACTATTTGTGTCAATTGTATTAACATTTTGATTAGTATTATATAAGTAAAAAAGGAGTAGGAGTCTTCCCGTTGAGATTAATATTTCTGGATAGAGGGGTAAGGGAGGACTTACCTGGGATGGGAAGTAAATGGACCATTGTCTTACCATTATTGGCTTGTTGCGATTTTGGCTTGTACATAGTCTTCTTCTTCTTGGGGAAAAAATAGTGTGCCAGACATCTTCTTTGGGCAGAGGAGATCCTTTTTGCATATCATGACTTGGAGTGTCTAAAGCCTTAGATTGGCTAGTGGCATTGTCTTCTTTTGGAGTGGAAGGTTTGCTTCTTTGTATCATGTAATTGCATGAGGCCATTGAATGCCCTAGTCTACCACAATTCTTGCATAGGAATTTGAACCTTCATAATGAATTTCTTGTTTGTGTGGTCCAATGTAAGCGAATGGTGTGACCGGAACCTCCAGTGGAACTTCAATACATAATCTAGCATAACGATCCCTTAGGGTAGAAGAGGTGCATGCATAAACTTTTAAAAGTTTACCAATCTTGTTTCCAACTTTTGTGAGGATTTGACTGTCATAAAATTCAGTTGGCAATTGTGGTAAACGTATCCAAATAGAAGCTACTGAGATCTTGGCTTTTGAAGCAATAAAGTTTGGTACCCATTTTTGGACAGATAGGAAATGTCCAAAGATGAACCAAGGAACTTGATGAAGTACTTTTAGCATGATATCTTCATTGCTAAACTTTGTAATAAAATAATCAGATCCTATGTCTATGAGTGAAAAATTTTCTTTTAGTTTCCACAGATCTTGAATTTTCTTTTTGAGTAATTGGTGTTGGATTCTCATTCCTTATAGTTTTATGTGTTGCTGAAGGCAAATGTATATAGTGTGAATGAGTCACAACTACTATACCAAAAAATATGGCAGCCACCAAATAATAAATAAGACAATAAAGCAATAATAAAAGGAACACCAGAATTTACGAGGTTCGGCTAATTTTGCCTACTCCTCGGACACAACCAATATTTTATTCCACTCCAAAATACAAGTGAAATAATACTAAAGAGAGAAGATACAAATGCCTTAAGAAGATAAGAAGGCAAATGAGAGGTGTGTTTAAATCCTAAACATTAGGCCTTCTTTTATAGGGGGAAAATCCCCCCAACTTCACTTCCCAACCGATGTGGGATAACCAATTTGCCAAAAAGTCAACAAATCTCCACCTTGGCAAAATTTCACATCTTCAATTTTCTCTCAGTAACAAATTTTGGTTGTGTCTTCATCTTCAATCTTCAGTGTTCAACAATGTTGATCAAATCCAAACAATGTTGAAACTTGATCGCAGTCACCACCTTTGTCAGCATATCAGCAGGATTCTCCGTAGTATGAATTTTCTTCACCGTGACTCCACCTTCTTCTATGATTTCTCGTACAAAATGATACCGAACATCAATGTGCTTCGTCCTTGCATGATAAACTTGGTTCTTCGCTAATTGAATAGCACTTTGACTATCACAAAAAATTGTGATACCTTTTTGTTCAACACCAAGCTCCTTTAGCAATCCTTGAAGCCAAATTGCCTCCTTCACAGCCTCTGTAATAGCCATGTACTCTGCCTCTGTTGTAGACAAAGCAACTGTTGACTGCAAAGTAGACTTCCAACTAACTGGTGCCTTTGCAAAAGTAAACACATAACCAGTAGTTGATCTTCGTTTGTCCAGATCACCCGCAAAATCTGAGTCACAATATCCAACTACAGACTGATTGCTTTCCTGCTCAAAAACTAACCCAACATCTACAGTATTATGAATATACCGTAGAATCCACTTCACAGCTTGCCAATGCTCCTTTCCTGGATTATGCATATATCTGCTAATAACTCCAACAGCTTGTGAAATGTCAGGTCTCGTACAGACCATTGCATACATCAAGCTACCAACAGCATTTGCGTATGGTACCTTTGACATATACTCTCGTTCAGCTTCATCCATTGGCGACATAGTAGTACTTAGCTTAAAATGGGGAGCAAGTGGAGTACTAACTGGCTTAGTCTTGTCATCTATGCCAAAACGTTATAGTACTCTCTTCAAATATTCTTTCTGAGATAAACAGAGTTTCTTTGAACGTCTATCTCTTATTATCTCCATGCCAAGAATTTTCTTCGCCTCACCCAGATCCTTCATCTCGAACTCCTTCTTCAGTTGAATCTTCAACTTATCAATTTCTTCCGAATTCTTGGAAGCTATCAACATATCATCAACATATAGGAGAAGATATATAAAGGAACCATCTTTAAGCCTGCGCAAATACACACAATGATCGTATTTGCTTCTCTTGTACCCTTGCTGCAACATAAACTTGTCAAATCGCTTGTACCATTGTCTAGAAGATTGTTTCAATCCGTACAATGATTTTTCAAGTTTGCACACCATATTTTCCTTTCCAGCAACTTTGAATCCTTCTGGCCGAGTTATATAGATTTCCTCCTCCAAGTTTCCATGTAAAAACGCAGTTTTTACATCCATCTGAACAAGTTCCAAATCCAACTGTGCTACCAAAGCCAACATAATTCGAATGGAGGAATGTTTTACAACTGGAGAGAAAACTTCATTGTAATCAATTCCCTCCTTTTGAGCATATTCTTTGGCCACCATTCTTGCTTTGTAGCGAACATCTACTTGGTTAGGAAATCATCCCTTCTTTGTAAATACCCATTTGCACCCAATTGCTTTCTTTCCCTTCGGGAGATTGGCCAATCTCCATGTATGATTCCGATGAAGGGACTTCATTTCTTCATTCATGGTAATCCTCCACTTATCTTCTTCTGAATTTTGGACTGCGTCTTTATACGTGATAGGAACATCATCAGCTACAATTGCGGTTGCATAAGCAACTGTCTCTATGAGACGACCAGGTTTGGTTATTGTCCTTTTTGGCCTGTTGGTTGCTATTGATTCAAGTTGTTGTTGAGTTTCCTGAGTTGAAATCTCCTCCACTGGCTCTCTATCCAGAGGATAATCTTCATTTGTTTCCTTCTCTGCATCTTGTGTAGGAAAAATAAATTTTCCCTCAAACTCCACATGCTTAGAAGTACCATCATCTTGTTTGGTATCTACATTTGTTACCTTGTTTACCATAGCAGATTCATCGAAGGTAACATCCCTGCTGAATATTACTTTCTTTGTCATAGGACACCATAAGCGGCATCCTTTGACTCCAGAAGTAATCCCCATAAAAATAGACTTCTTTTCCCTAGGATCCAATTTTGACTCTGTCACATGATAATATGCAGTTGAGCCAAATACGTGCAAAGAGTCATAATCTACAGCAGGCTTTCCATACAATTTTTCAAATGGTGTCTTGCCATCAATAGCAGCAGATGGTAAGCGATTAATGAGGTGGCATGCATATGTAATTGCCTTGTCACGACCATAGTTCACCAATTGTGAACACGTCATGACGACACCTAGTCTTCACGACCACGTAAGCCTAACACATTACGGAAGTAACAACATTGGCGAAATTTATATTCAAAAGCTAAATAACATGAGAAATGTATACAGTTGTCGCCTGGCACATACACTTTAATACAAAATACTGAAATAACCTCCAAGACCCGGAAAACCACGAGCATCACAAGCTATAAGAAATCTTACACTGCTCTAATCACCAGAATAGTCTAATACAAAGAGGGATTGAAATAACATCTAATAACTACGGATAAAATGAGAAGGAGGCTTTGCGGATCTACGGACGTAGCAGATGTATACCTCAAGTCCCCAATACGCTTCCTGACAGCTACTGACGGTACGTCTGCTCAGAAGCACCTGGATCTGCACATGAAAAAACGTGCGCAGAAGAGGCGTGAGTACACCACAACGGTACTCAGTAAGTGCCAAGCCTAACCTCGGTTGGGTAGTGACGAGGAAAGGCCAGGGCCCTACTAAGACAGAAATAATAAAATAGCATGATATTAAAAATATCGAAGTCTGATGAAAACTAATGAACAGAGCGATGTGATAAGACAGACCAATGAAATATAGTACTGCAGGACAAAACAGAAACACTGAGTAAATACAGCAAAATTTCAAAAATACTGACAAGGGTCTTCCAAGATACCGTCCTGTAGCCCTTTTCTCGACTATCCAATGGAACTTCCCGGGATACCGTCCCGTAGTCCAAATATCATATAAATATCAAAGAATCCCCCTGGATACCGTCCCGTAATCAAATCATCAGTGTGCAGGGGGATCTCCCGGGATACCGTCCCGTAGTCCCAAAATAAAAGTGCAGGGGGATCTCCCGGGATACCGTCCCGTAGTCCCAAAATAAAAGTGCAGGGGGATCTCCCGGGAATCCGTCCCGCAATCCCAAAATGAAATGCAGGTGGATCTCCCTGGAATCAAACCCGTAGTCCCAAAGTAAAATGCAAGGGGATCTCCCCAGAATCAAACCCGTAGTCCCAAAGTAAACAAACAAGGGGGAGATCCCGGAATCCCACATCCGTAGTCCCAATGTAAATGCGCAACCAACATCAAAGAAATATTCAGAAATTTAAGTACAACAATACAGGGCATCAAAGAATACTGGCCTAACATGCTCCACGTAATCACAGTTAAGACACTTTAAACAAATAGGCAGCTTGGATCAACTAAACATGCTCTTCTACGCTAGCACAGGCTAAAAAGCAAGTAAAGTAAAGCAAATATGAAAGAGAATCCAAATCAAGTAATTAAGTAAAAATCCGGGTTTTAACAATTTTCTCAAGTACGCGCTCGTCACCTCACGTACAAGGCATTCAATTACCAATTATCACAACCTAAGGGACGAAGTCCCCCACACAAGGTTA
>MU698308.1:9496-19979 GCA_026770625.1 Nicotiana glauca
AAAAATGCACAGAAGTGTAGTATGAGTACGTAATCAACGTGTACTCAGTGAGTGTCCCGCCTAATCCCGAAGGGGTAGAGACGAAATAGCCAACTTTGACTCACTCTAATGGTCTAATGATCATTTATCCTCATTACACATATTAATCCGTGGATTTATTCTTTATAGACATGATCCTAATCAAATAGAGGAAACAAATAAACATGTAGTTCTTTCATAGGAAAATTTCCCGAATTTCTCTATAATACATAATCCAAATATGTTTAAGCCACAAAAGGGCAATAATAACTTAATTAAGTTCAGGCATCAACACAGGCATGCGCAAATTATACCGAGGCGACGGTCTGATCCAACAGAAATAAATGTGTACTTGCCGAGGGTCGACGACGCGCCTATAGATGCATCTATTAATCTGTCGAGGCGTTTGGCCCGTTCCAAAATAAACACACACAGACAGATAAACAGTCAAGAAGTCAACATGGAGCAAATATCCAGGAAAGGTCAATTCTCTTTATAAATTTTGAGGAAAATAAAACTTAAGTCTTTTAGAAAATCCAATAAGGTGATTTAAGCAATCTCAGCTATCAATGATTTCACATTTATTCGACATATAGCATGCTTTTGGGTCCTAAACTACCCGGACAATAGCATAATAGTAGCTACGCACGGACTCTCGTCACCTCATGCGCACGTAGCCCCCACAACTAGGATCACATAATCAATTTAACTCACCTATGTGGTAATTTCCCCCTTACAGAATTGGAAAGGAGACTCACCTCGCTCCGAAGACTCGCAATCGGTATTCTACATCCTTCCGAAAGCTTGAACCAATGCACAATGCACCCAAACTAGCCAATTAATGATAAACTAATGAGAATATACTCAAATACTTATTAACTATTCAGATTATACAAGTTCCCAACTCCGTTTAGTGAAATGACCGAAATTCCCTCGGACCCACGTGCCCGGAAATCCGAAATTTCTCGAAGACATAGGTTACCCATGACCTTAGGAACTCAAATATATGATTTTCTCCTAATTCCATACTCAAAAATCGTGGCTAAAATCCAAGATTACAATTTTCTAGGTTTCCAACCAAAATCTCATTATTTACACTAATTTCCATGCTTAATTCTATGGTATAATCTTGCATTTAACTCGGAAATATATAGGAGTAGCTTACCTTATCATTGATGGTGAAAATCCTCCTTCAAGCTCTCCAAAAATCGCCCTATGAAGTGAGAAATGAGCAAAAAATGACATTGAGCCCGAATAAATGAAGGCCACTGCCTTCAGTGGTTTCCGCATATGCGGAAATATAACAGCCTATGCGGTTCCGCTTTTGCGGATTCTTGGCCGCTTTTACGATTGCCGTCCATGCCCAGGACTTTCACTTTTGCGATGCCTTTCACGCTTCCGCGGTCTCGTTTCTGCAGACCACTTGTCGCTTCTGCGGTCATACCCACCGCTTCTGCGGTTCCGCATCAGCGGATCAAGGGCCGCTTATGTGACTACCTGGACCTGCCTCCCTTTCCACTTCTGCGAGATAAAGACCGCATCTGCAGTCCCGCTTCTGCGGTCCAAGAATCGCAGATGCGGTTATGATAGAAGCAGCACACTCAGCCCTTCCAAAAATCCAATTTTTGATCCGTTAACCTCCTGGATTCCACCCGAGGCCCCCGAGACCCCAACCAATCATAACCACCAATCCCAAAAACACATTACGGACCAGATCGAGGCCTCAAATCACATTAAACAACGCTAAAATCACGAATTACACCTAAATTCAAGCTTTATCAACTTTGAAGTTTCCAACTTCTATTTCCGATGCCGAAACCTATCAAATCACGTCCGATTGACTTCAAATTTTGCACACAAGTCATATTTGACATTACGGACCTACTCCAACTTCCGGAATTGGATTCCGACCCCGATATCAAAAAGTCAACCTCCGGTCAAACTTCTCAAAAACCTTCAAATTTCTATCTTTAGCCAAATGGCTCCAAAATGACCTACGGACCTCCGATTTCACTTCCGATCGCGCCCCTAAGTCCAGAATCACCATACGGAGCTATTCTCAGTCTCGGAATCTCAAGCGGACATTGATAACACTGAAATGCCCCTCAACCCAAACTTATGAAATTTCTTCTAAAATGCTAACTTCCACAATAGGCGCCAAAACGCTCCCGGGTTATCCAAAACCCAATCCGGGCATACGCCCAAGTCCGAAATCATCATACGAACCTGCTGGAACCTTCAGATCCCGATTCCGAGGTCGTTTACTTGAAATTCAAATCCTAGCTCATTCTTTCAACTTTAAGCTTTCGAAATGAGAATTCTCTTCCCAATTCAACTCTGGACTTCTTGAAATTTAATTTCGACCACGCGTACAAGTCATAATACCTGAAATGAAGTTGTTCATGGCCTCCGATTGCTGAACGGAGTGCTGGTACTCAAAACGACCAGTCGGGTCGTTACATTCTCTCCCACTTAAACATACGTTCGTCCTCGAATGTGCTGAGAACTGTACTGGAGTAGTCTAAAATCACTGCTTAGCACCTCACGCACCTCCCCGTGCTACCAAAACATAGCTGAGCACACAATCCCGATAAATTCTGAATTTGTTCCCTTTTATTCAAGCAAATAAGACTTAGAGCCCGATTCCAACATCCGGAATCCTATACCAGGCCTGTTTCCCACATACGATCGCCATATAAATCACTACACGCTGTACTCAAACAAAACGGCATCACTTTGCCGAATTCTTACTTTGCAACACTAAATCCACAGAACCACAATAATATTTTCTGATCAACTTTAGCCAAAATCCTACTGATCTGATGCTCCCACTGCACCCCCTGACATATACAGGTCTTACTCTAACCTTTACCATACTGCCTCGACGGATGAGATGTACCGACATTCATAATCAATCGCCGAGTCAACAAAACATTAGGCCTACATCCTGACAAGGCCTTAACCTCATTCTAAACCCAATAATGGTCTTTTCTCCATAATATACCTCATATAACTGGATTGCACAGAATCCTAGATCAAGGGATCTCGTCTCATCCGATACAACTGCTCAGGCAATAAGCCACCCCAGAAATCATTAAAATCTCATATGATGCTACCATGCGCCAATAGGCCACCAATCCGAACACAAAACAAACAGGAAATCGAATTCTGGAAGGAATTATCAAAACCCCGCACTAATACGGACTTTTCCTAGAAAGATAGGAAGTGAAATACATAAAGAAATAGCATATAGAAGACTAGACTCGACATCACACTGTTGCAGCGCGCAACCCGATCCAAATAACATACCCTTGGCGGCGTGCCGCCCGATCCATAAATAGATCTCACAAAAGGAGATTGCACTTTGAGCTAAATCTGCTCGTTACAACAAAATATCGAATTTCGATCACAAGCACGTTAAGTGCATAATACCATCCCTGAGGAAACACATAGCACTATAGGCTACGAAATTCAAGCACAACTGACGTGCGATATACAACATAAATCTCAATGCCATCCTGCTCATAACACATCATAATACATGAAATGAAGCTGTTCACGACCTTCGACTGCTGAACGGAGCGCTGGTACTCAAAACGACCGGTCGGATCGTTACAATTATCTCCCCTTTATCTTCAACGATTTAGTCAACAAAAGATACCAAAGAACCTTTTTTTTTAATTCTAATTTTTGTGCAGAAAATCACTAAAGCAGAGATTCAAACAGCTTTTTTGAAACCCAAGATCAGCCCATGATCCTCCTCTGCCAAAGGATTTTGAATTTTCAAAATCAGGAACACAAAACCTAGCTATTTTTATTTATAAATACTACCTCAAGCTCTGATCATCAGTGGATACCTTCTTCTCGCGGCTAAAACTATTACTCTACTATTTTATCAAGCCTCTAATTTCATTCTTATCAGTCGAGATTAAGTCTCAGTTCGTGAGTAGATCTGAGACTCGACGACACCCCCTTCACTGTTCCACAAGAGGTAAATCAGACTCCATTCTATCTATTTTATTCCTGTAAAATACTAAATTTTAGAAATTCTGTTTTGGAAGCTGTGTGTTAGAGAATGATGTTTATGTTGTAGGCTTGCTTCTGTTATATAAAAAAGAAACATTTGTTGGGTTCCTCTGTTGTATTGAAATATGACAACAGAGTTATCTTTTTTTCTAAAACCATATCTTAGGTTTACTACATGTTTTTATTGAAACCTTATTGTGAAGTTTATATTAGAAATCTTGTCATTAGAAAACTGTTCTTCAGTTCTAATATTAGTTGTTGCTGCCCTTTTGGTATGTACACCTTGAATGAGAATAATATCTTAATTTTAATGAACATATGCTCAAGTTTTTTTATATCAAACGTATAGTAAGAATATCTATTTACTTGCAAATTGATATGCATAATTTATGCAGTCTTATAAAATTAATGACTATAGAAAGCTTGTTTTACTGTACTTGAATTAGATAAAATTCATGTATGTAAGTATCACGTGTTCTAGTTGTTAAAACTTCTGACAAGTTCGAATACAAATCTGGAATCCATGTCCTAATTTTCCTCTTTTATATTTTGGCTTCTATACTAATTATGCAGATGAACTAAAAGCCTAGAATTGTTTACCTCACACTCTATTTTGTCAAGATAGCAGTAGTTTCACGTTTAGGATCCATGTTTTTAACAAAATAATTAATATAGGAATATTGATTCTTGAAGAATCCTTACCGATTTAAGTTTCTAATTCTTAGTAGTTAGGCTATAAATTCTACTAAAATTGATTAGGAATCATTATGTAAGCTAGGAGTATCTAGTTAAGATTATACCCAAATTAAATTACTCACAAATAAGATTCTAAAATTGAACCAATCCACGGATCCTCCCTGAGGTATATATTTAAGTTTTCTCTATGATACATCATATTTATATTCATTGCGAGGAAGTAGTTTATTTCTCTAACTCTTATTTTGTTTTGTTCTTCTCTGTTGGCATGTACATTTAGGAACAATATTTGAATCTCGATTAAGACTCCCATGAGCCAAGGAAGGCACTACATTTTCCACATCATATTTTTTCTTCACAAACTCGCCTTTTATCATCGTATAGAAGCAGCAATATCGCCAAAATTAATTTTGGTCACCCCGGAAAGGGGGTGAATTTGACATTACAATTATGCTTTGATTTCCTGTTAATATTTTTTTCCATGTATGGCTTCTTTAATTCGTGAGTGATTATTTGGTTTCATACTTCAGATAAAATTAGTCCAGTAATTATACAGTGACATATAGGTCTCTTATAAGCTTTTTTTTTATTTATAGAAATTAGTTATGGGATAAATATGTTATTAAAACACTTTTAAGTATTTCTGGGCAATATTTTATATTAGTTCAACCAAGTCGCAATTTTGAAGTAGTTTTTTTTTTTAACATGGCACACGGATAACATATATATAAACTTAAACAAAGTTACATATTCATGGCAGATTGTTTTAGGGCATTAGTATTGCCCATTGATGCCAAATAGTTACAAACAGTACTAGTTAAAAGTCTAAAACCAAAAGATGCACCATGCTTGTCCTTTGTAAGAGCTTGTTCCACAAAAAAAGGAGGACGTGCATGGTTGTAGCATTTAGAGGAAGAGACATTGTTGATGGCTTGCTTAGCTAGTAGATGAGCCACCATATTTCCTTCCCTGAAGTTATGCATCGGCATTTGGATCTTCAGCTGGTGCATTAACCATCTGCATTCACAAACCACATTCGAATAATTAGAGTTATTTTCATAAAGTAGTTTTATAACCTCTATGGAGTCAGTTTCAACTTCAAGTGCCGCGAAGTTCATATGCTTTGTCAGTTTTAGGCCTTCCAGTAATGCCAGTAGTTCTGCATGTATTGGTGAGATTGCTTTGCATGATCTATTGAAGCCCATGATTCAGTCTCCGCCGTTGTTTCGGAACACACCTCCACGTTTTGAAGTAGTTTTGAAATCACGTTCTCTTTACTAAACGTGACTTTTATCCCTTCAAATAATAAGTTATTTCATGATGAAGCAAATAGATTTTGGTTTCTTTAGTTTAACGAGCTCTTCTTTAATTGGCTATTTGAGACCAAGCAAGTTTTGGAGTGCAAATCAGTAACAATTTTAAATAAGGCAATTTTTAGAGTTCAAAATTCAATAGTTTTCTTAACTTAACGTGTTTTAAACAGAAACTTTTGGATGATTTACTCACTATTTTTAAAATATTTTGATCTATAAGAATCTATGCTGTCTCAATCACGTTAATCTTACTAAATTAATCAATTAACCAAAGTTTGGTCGGTTAACTGTTATTAACGGATTTTAAATGGTGCTATTAAAAACCTTCCTTTTAAAATATTTAAAACTCTTGCTTAAAACCTTTAGGTTAAGACCATAAGACAGAGTTCGACTTAAGCTTTAAAAATAGGTATCCTAGTTCACCTTAGAATTAATTAGGTGGAAACTCTCTTAAAACTAATTAAATCTTTTTTTTTCAATAGATTATACTCTAATTTGACTCGTGTTAAAATGGGATATAAAATTAAGAATTGTTGTACCCTACATTGTAAAACGTAGCTAGGGATTAGTGTACCCTGTACTGAAAAGGATATTAGGGAGTGCTGTACCCTACATTTCAGCTCGACTCAAATAGGAAGTGGTGTACCCTATGTTGAAAATATATCTAGGGATTGGTGTACCCTATACTGATAAGGAGAATAGGTAGTGGTGACTCTATGTCTAAAATATCATCAACTAGGGAGCGGTGCACCCTATGTTGGAAAATATAGTTAAGGATTGGCATGCCTTATACTGGCAAGGATATTAGTTAGTGGTGACCCTATGTCTAAAATATTATCAACTAGGGAGTAATGACCCTATCTTGGAAAACAAAGCTAGGGATTTGTACCATATAATGATAAGAAAATGTAACCAGGGGTTGATACCTTGTATTACGGAAAAATGAATGTAGCCTGGGGATGACACCCTATATTACCGAAAGAAAATGTAACCAAGGGATGTCACCATGTATTACTGAAAAGTAATGTAACCCAGGGTCGGCACCATGTATTTCAGAAAGGAAATGTACCAGGGGATGGCACCCTATATTACGGAAAAGAAAATGTAACCAGGGGATGGCACCCTGTATTATAGAAAAAGAAATGTAACCAGGGGATGACACCCTGTATTACGGAAAATGAAATGTAACCTGGGGTTGGTACCCCGTATTACTGAAAAGAAAATGTAACTAGGGGTTGGCATCCTGTAATACAGAAAAAATATAACCAGGGGTTGGTATTCTGTATTATTGAAAGGAAATGTAATCAGGGGTTGGTACCCTGTATTACTGAAAGGAAATATAACTAAGAGTTGAGACCCTGTATTACTGAAAGGTAATGTAACCAGGGCATGGTGCCATGTATTATGGAAAGGAAATGTAATCAAGGGATGACGCCCTATATTACGGAAAAGGAAATGTAACTAGGGGATGACACCTTGTATTACGGAAAAGGAAATTTAACCAGGGGTTGGTACCATATATTACAGAAAAGGAAATGTAACCAGGGTTTGGCAACATGTATTACTAAAAAAGAATGTAACCAGGCATTAATACCCTATATTAATCAAAAGAAAATGTAACTAGGGGTTGGTACCTTGTATTACTGATATGATCTAGATCCCCCTAGGTGAAAAGGTTCTACCAGAGTTAACGTACATAAAGCAAGCCTCGGCGGAGACTACTTCTACCCGAAAATATTAACTGAATCCACCCTAGGATAAAAAGGTTCTTGTCACGACCCTAAACTCAAACCTATCGTGATGGCGCCTATCAATAGTGCTAGGCCAGCCGACTTCCACAATACTTCGATAATTCATTAAAAGATATGCCAAAAGACATCATGTGTAGCAGAATTTCATAAAAGAAAATAAGATCTGAACTCAAAGATAGAAATGCGGAAAGTAAAGCCCCACACATCGGGGTGTTACTAAGTCATGAGCCACGACTACAATTGTTCTGATAATAATAAAACTAACATAGTCTCGAAAAATCCAAAACACAACTATGGGGAAGATAAAGAAGAAGAAAGCAGGGCTGCGATCGCAAGATAACTACCTTAGTATCTCCAGTGATCAAAAATAGAAAATAATCAGCAGCTACTACCGTGGCCAGAGATACCTTGATATGCACACAAGGTGCAGAGAGTAAAGTGAGTACACCAACTCGGTAAGTAACAAGTTCAAATTATGTGCTGATAGGTAATGATGAATTTAACCTCAATAGGTAAACAGAAGTAAACTATGCAGGACAGTAGGCGTGTTTTCAATTCAAGTATTCAGCTTAGGCAGTAAAGTAAATACAGATCTGGACAATGTGAGATATAAAGTCCAGCTAATCTTTATGTGCGAATGCACAGAACGTATGAAATGCACCATGTACTCAATTGCTCAACCACTAAGTATTGTATATGGTTATCTGGCCTAGGTAAGATCCATCCCAAAATATATACACATCACAGGCAATAGTCACTCAGTTTTGAGAAAGGCCATTCCATCCCTGTTGAGAAGATCCATCTCCGGGTATCAATACCTTGGACAAGATCCATGTCCAGGGAAGATCCATCCCTCAATAATATCATCCATGCCCAATGTGGGTGTGCAGGCTCCAGAAGGGCTCCTAAGGCCCAAACACTATCATAATTAATATAATTGCTGCAACGTGAATCCTGACCCCATAACTGTCACTCAAAATCAGGCTCTCGGCCACACTCAATCATCACTTTCCTGTTTCACCAACGGGCTCACAATGTCATAGAAACTAGCTCGGAAATAATGATATGCTAAGCCAATAATAACAATTGAGATTGAGATATGATACCAAATGCATGAACCTGACTGAGTATAAAATAACAGTTAAATCACTAAAGTAACAGCAAGAAACAACCACTAGGGTTCCAAACAATAACAGCATGAATCCTTAACATGATCTCTGGCATGTTTTGCAACTCAATTACTTTATAACATAATGGAAACGTGGATATTAACAAGAAAGAGTCAATAAATTGTGCCATTGAATGAACCAGGTCACGATTCTCACGGTGCAGGCCCACACAGTCGTCACTTGGCGTGTGCTTAACCTTAATACTAATCACATAACACATAGTTTGGGGTTTTAAACCCTCAGAACCAAGTTTGAAAGCGTTACTTACCTCAACCAAGCTAAAATCCTACTCCAAGATGCCTTTTCCTCTCAAATCAGCCTCCAAACATCCTGAATGTAGTCATAAGCAATACAATACAATCAATATATGACAAGGATCCAATTCCACAAGAAAAACTACTTTATTGGACACATATCACGAAATCAACCCAAACTCGGCCCTCTGGCTCACGTATTGAAATCCAACAAAAGTAACAAAACTAGAAAGCCCATTCACTCACGAGTCTATCCATACCAATTTCATTAAAATCCGACATCATTTGGTCCCTCAAATTCTCGAATTACTCTCTCAAAAATCCCAAGCCCTAATGCCTTATTTCACTTCAAAAATCCTACTAATTAGATGGGAAACTAATGGGAAAACACCATAGCTAATGATAATAGGGCTCAAGAAACTTACCTCAGTGAATAACTTTGAATCCCCTTAAAAAATCAGTCCAAAAGCTCAAAATTCCGTGTTGAAAATAGTGGAAATGAGCAATTCGCGAAATCTTGTATTTATACCTTCTGCCCAGGCTTTTTGCACCTGCGGCCCAAAATGCGGACCTGCGATGCCGCTTCTGCATAAAAACCTCCGTATCTATATAAAATCACTTAAATCTGAGGGACCGCATATGCGCCTCATGACCGCATCTGCGATCATCGCTGGTGGGGGAATGACATCGCACCTGCGGACCAACACACGCACATGAGCCCTCACTTTCGATTGTGCAACCATCATAGATGCAGCAAACCCTTCGCGCTTGAAGACTATGCCAGCCTCTCTTCCTTTCGCTTCTATGATCACATTCCCTCTTCTGCAGCTCGCACCTGCGACTCCAACTCCGCAGGTGCAGTTATGACATCTGAGCTCCAACTTCAGCAATTCACCAAACTTCAAACTTGATCCGTTAACCATCTGAAACACATCTAAGGCTCTCAGGGTCTCAACCAAACATACCAACAAGTCATTTACCATTATAAAAACTTAGTCGAGCCTTTGAATCACTCGAAAACACATCAAAACACCAAATTGCACTCTGATTCAAGCCTAAGAACTTCTAAACTTCCAAATTCTACGAACGATGTTGAAATCCGCTAAAACACATCCTAATGGCCTAAAATTTTGCACACAAGTCAAAAGTGACACAACTTTCGAAACTCCATTCGGATGACGATATCAACATTTCCACTAAACCGAAGTCGCCAAAATGTTAGCTTTCACCAATTCAAGACTAATTCTACCAAGAGA
>MU698310.1:8122-30982 GCA_026770625.1 Nicotiana glauca
TATAGTTTTAACATAATAAAGCGGTTTAAAATTAATAAGAGCACATGATTTATAACATGCATTTAAAATCAGATATTCTAGCCATTTATAACAGTTTAAGCGACCGTGCTAGAACCACGGGATCCGAGGGTGCCTAATACCTTCCCTCGGGTCAACAGAATTTCTTACTTAGAATTTCTGGTTCGCAGACTTCATTTGGAAAGTCGAAAATTTCCTCGATTTGGGATTTAAATAAATCGGTGACTTGGGACACCGTAATTTATTTCAAGTGGCGACTCTGAAATAAATAAATAATCCCATTTCGAATAATGTCAGTTTAAATGGAAAAACTCCGCCCTTATACATTTTACCCTCCGGGGTAGGGTGCGTAAAAAGGAGGTGTGACACTTTATTTTCAAAAACCATGCTTTAACGATTTTTTTTCTCTTTTGCTAAACTCAACTGCTATTATGTATTCCTTTTTTTTAAAAAAGCTCCCATATATGTTTGAGACATGCTAATTACGTGTTCACTTGTGGAGGGGTCTGTGAGCCTTTATTTGTCTTTGTATGCTCCCTTATGTGCGGTCCTATTTGTTATGTATGTCGCTTAGCATTTTATCCTTTAAACCTAAGGGTTCGGCCTAGTCCTTACCTTGTAAGAATAGTGGTCCTAAATACCCTCCAGGACTTATAGGACGAGACGGATAACAACACGCAATAAGCATTCGTGACCAACCCACGCATTTTAAATAACCTTTATGGGGTGGGAAGGGTAGAATATGGAGATGATGACCAATGCGCTAATATCTCATGTAGCCCCTCTTCTGAGGAGTGATTACAAGATATTGCATTGACGTGATCCATATTGATCATAAACCTAGGACCCCCCTCCCTTTATTCACTTTCACCTATTTCTTGTAGAATTATTCAAATCTTTCATAAAATTTCTACCCTCTTTACCCTTTTTTTTCGAGTTTTGACTTACTTGCAATATTGTATGTGAGCCCTTTCTATTTGAGACCTTAATTGCCTACTTGATTATGTGAAGTCACAATTATAACATGGCCGGGAACCACACTAGTGGATCTTGAGGGGTGCCTAACACCTTCCCCTCGAGATAATTTCTAGCCCTTACCCAAACTCTGGTTCTTCAAACTCAAATCCCTTTTAGTGTCCTAATACACTTTAATCATTAGGTGGTGGCTCTTCAATTCCAATAACCCAATTCCCAAAAGGGAACGAGTTGTCCTCCCAAATATCGTAAACTCGATTTCGCGAGAAAAAGGGGGCGTCGACAAGGAAGCTCGTCCGTGGTTGGCAGAGTACTTGGCAATCCAAGGTACCACCCACGATTAGTTTACTGTAGGAGTGAAGATATTGAGGAGAACTTTGAATTTTGAGGCTAAGGGATGAGAGACATTTGTATGCAGTAGGTTAGACCCCACCACCCACGACAACTCACTCCCTCTTCACCGGGATATATTGGTAGCATCGATTATGGCGGGGTACCCGATTCACGTCGGGAATGTGATGTCCCGGGTTATTACACGGGTGGTGAATAAAGGTGACAGAAATTATCCCTTCCCCAACTTCCTGACCATGTACCTGGAAGACTTAGAGGTGGAAAAGCGAAAGTTTGATATGAAAATGAAGCCGAAGGCACCGTTCTCCTGGTACAGCCTTCAGGGTGATGACAACCCTAAAGCCAAGCACTACAAGGGAAAAGCCATTGCTTCAACTGCCAATTTGAAGATCCAGTAGTGGTAGTGGCCCCTACTCAGCCTTCTCCCACCTCAGCAGACATAGCCCCAAGTCCGTCCACTTATACAGTTCCAGAGATACCCTCCACCACTGCATACCCATTGACTGCCCACCGTCTGAGCCAAGCCCTCGCCAGCATCAACAACTAGATGCAGACAACTTCTTCTAAGTTGTCTATACTATCTACTACGGTGGCAGCCCAGTCAGCACCTCCTCCTCCACAGGCCCCACAGTCCATTGAGGACACTCTCAAGGAGCTTCTGAACAACCAGAAGAAGCTCATAGAGAACCAAAAATTGATCATGGACGATGTTGATTCTCATGAGAAGGCACTTAAGGAGCTTTCAAAGGAAGCAAAGAAAATAAGGAAGACTCGGGCTTCAAAAGAGTCGGTTAAGGAGCTCAGGGTAGAGGTTGATAAGCTGAAGGCGGATCATCTGCCTTTAGATTTGCTATTGCATGACCCAGCACCAGCAGCCTAGTCCCAGCCAGTGCAGGAGTCCGAGAGGCCTCCCAAGAGGAGGAGGGTGATTCCCCATTCTAATGATGCAGTCATACAGTTGGCAGACCCGCAGGAAGGTTCCTCCAGCCAGCCTTAGGATTCAGCCCAGGACTCAGTCCAGGTCCAGGCCCAGGTCCCAGCAGAGCCACGGATCACAGGGAGCCAGTCACAGGTTCCCGAGCAGACAGAGGACCCAGGGACCCAGACTCAGGATCCCATGCAGACGGAGGGCACCATAGGGAGTTTCTTCTTCCTTTCTTTACTCAATTTTGTGCTTATTTTGATTAGTTGGCATTGAGGACAATGCCAGCTTTCATTTGAGAGGGTAGCCCTATTTGGATATTTTGGATGGCTGTACATATGACAGTATTATGCTTTATTTCCTTTTTTATCTTTGGTATGTATATAATTTTAGCATTTTATCACACTTTTCATACTTTTTACTTTGGGTCTGTATATAAAAGTTTCGTTCTTATGTATATATTCATTCTCCCTATTGTATATTCGATTAAATCCCCTCTTGTACATATTCATTTCACTTTTCACATTTTTTCTTTCTTAGCTTCTTATTTTATGTTCGTAGCTTCTTGTTTTGAGTTTGTGCAATAAGCCTTTGATTTTCTTAATGCCACGGTTCTTTCCAAAGGTGGAATTTGTGTGAACCGGGTGGCTTTTCCTGATAATGTATGGCATGACAACCTTCTTAAAGGTTTGAGTCTGTTTTCTTTTTGCTTTTTAGTAGTTAGTTGGTTAGGGTGCCCAAGCAAAGCTTTACTTGGTCCTAACACATTTGTCTTTGATCCCATGGTCAAAAACAAATCGTTGTGTGTAGGATGGTGAAAGTTGTGACCTTGAGTCTCTTGTGTTGGCCAATAATCATCAAGTAGTTTTTCGGGACCATTGTGTTGCTCAAATATTATTTAAGGTTGTTGTGGGCCCCCGACTCCGTGTCTTTAGCAATCCCAAATCTTGTGGGGTGAGAATTTGAATTGCAATTCCAAGTCCCGAGCCATTGGTCTTGAACTTGCCCTAAATGTTTGTCTAGGCAAAATTCTAAGTGTAATTTGACTTGAGACGTGATTATAGGCTCTCCTTGATCCGAATGATATCTTGAACACTTCCATAGCCTACCAATGATAAAATCCCTAGTCAATCCTTTTGAGCCTTAGACCTTTTTCCTTCAAGAATCATGATACAAGCCTTTACCCGTTCTAAAGATACCCTCTCTTGGCACATGATCTTTTCTTAGCACGTGGAAAAAGTATAAGTTTGGGGGGAGAGACGAGGATTGAAACAAAGTGGTAAAAGTTACAAAATAAAGAAAAGAAAAGGCAATGAAAAAGAAAGAAAATCAAAAAGACAAAAAGAATGTTCAATGTGGAAAAGAATGAAGGGATTCAATAAAAGCAACGAGTGAAAGGTGTGGAAAGTTGAGAAAGGAGAAAAATATGTGAAATGAACAAGAAAGAGTGACAGTGTGTCTCTCTAACCCCTTAGAAAGAAGTGAAATGACTTGAAAAGTCAAGTGAACGTGTTCCAAAATAAAGCAAAAGAAGTGCTAAAGGGAAGATGGAACCTACTTAGACCGAACATTTCCTACCCTAAACCAAAAGCCTTTACCATGTCTCTACAAAAGCCCTATATAATCTTGAGTTGACTGAAGCTTACATTAGTGGTGACTCACATAAGGGGCAAGCATATGGTACTTAGTGTCAGACTTGTGACTTTTCCTTGAGAGAGATGAGTGTATTTCCATCAACCTCGTTCTGAGTGCTACTATCCTAAATGTGAGGTTTGCTTAGGGAGAGCCGAGGATGTGTGAGTTTGGTTCCACAATGACCAAAGTAATAGAAAGAGTTTCTTTGATGTGTTGAGTCAACTCTTGATGCTCTTGTGTCGTACTAAATCCATGGTATAAAAGAGTGAGTGTTGTTAATATTTCATTTGAATTGAGGGCAATTGTTAGTCCCAATTGATGCTAGATGAGGAATCATTAGGTCAGCTGAATTTTTTTGGACTTACTCTTAAGGGGTGGGTATTATTTTATTTGCTTGAGAACAAGCAAAAGTTTAAGTTTGGGGGAGTTGATAACTAGGGAATATGATGCATTTTACACTCCTTCTTACTTGAGTTTTGATTAGAAAGGCGTACAAAATAGTCCCAAAGGCTCTCATGTTGTACTTGATTGTAGGGTTTGGTCAACAAGGTGACAAATCATCAAAATCAGCTTAAAAAGGAGTAAAACATGCACAAGTACCAAGAACAAGTCCAAGCTCAGTATAACAAGACCAATGCGGCCGCACTCCATTCTGTGCGGTCCGCAAAGAGGAGGTTCAGAGAGTGCTCATTTCAGGCAGCCAAGCAATGCGGCCGCAAAGCATTTTGTGCGGAACGCATTGACTTCATTGCAGCCACAATGCATTTTTTGTGGACTGAATTAACTTCGTTGTGACCGCACTCGACTTTGTGCGGTCCGCAAATCCCAGGTTCAGAGAGTTGCCAAGTTGGAGGATTATTGCCAATGCGGTCCGTGGTCCATTTTTGTGCGGACTGCAACAGAAGCCACCGCGGCCGCGACGCATTTTGTGCGGCCCGCGGTGGCCAAGATCAAAGAGCAAAAATTTCAGCAAAGAGCCTTAGTGCAGCCGCACTCGATTTTGTGCGGTCCGCACTAGCCCCGCGTGTGTATTTTTGTTCAGAATTTTTGGCCTAGTATAAATAGTTTCTTTTTATTTTTTTAGGTCATGAGTTGTATTCTAGACATCAGTTGTGCTCGTGAAAAGTGTTCTTTTGCCATTTTGAGTAATTTTACAATAGTTTCATCTTTGAATCTTCAAGTTTTATCTAGTAATTAATTATTATGGGTTTTTCTTCATCTATTTCTTTATTTCTTCTATAATCATGAGTAGCTAGACCCATTAGCTAGGGTTGTGGCTCAACCCTAGTGTGGGTAATTGATAGGTCTTGTGTTTTAATGGTTGATTGTCTATGGGTGTTTTATATTTGGACTAATTTAGGATTTTAATGTTGAATTAGTGGTTGCAAACACTAGTTTATGCCTAGATGGCTTTGGCTCTTCTTGAGAAAGAGAGCCTAAATCTATGAAATTGGTCCAACAAGGAATAGGGGTGTACTCAAGAGATTGATAGCCCCAATTAAAGGGTTAAACCTAGAGATAGTAATACCCGACTTGAACCTCTATTGCTTGCACAAATTATCATACCTGATTGGTCTTGAGAAAGTCAATTAGGGAAAAATCACTCGAACTACCGAGAGGTATAGAGTGAGTAGAATCATGCAATGGTTATATCGTAATCCCCAAATGTGACAATATAGCCTTAGACTCGAGAATCCGTCAATTATCCACCTAGGAGAAAGTCGCTTCCCTAGTGCCTTTTAAACTAATTAGACAATCTTCAATAGTTTACTTTTAGCTTAACTTAGCTCAATTTAGCATTGTAGTAACAGAAGTAATATCAAAACCAATTATGAATAGAAGTGCAATTAGGAACAACTACGCAACTCTAATTTAGGTAGAAACTCAATTCCAATCTCTAGCTCCCTGTGGAAATCGATCCCAACCTTCTCGGGTAAAAGCTGCTTCAACCACTCTTGCTACTTTATAGTAGTACAGCGTTGGCATTGATCAACTGCAATAGATGAAAACCCATCTACAAACCGACGATAATATCCTGTCAAACCCAAGAAACTCCGGATCTCTATAGCTGATGTGGGTTAAGACCAATCCTTAACTGCCTCTATATTCTTTGGATGAACCTGAATACCCTTTGCTGAAAAAACATGACCCAAGAATGCAACTGACCCTAACCAAAACTCGCACTTTGAAAACTTAGCATACAACTGATTATCTCTCAAAATCTAAAGAACAACACTCAGATGCTGCTTATGCTCCTCCCGGCTGCGGGAATAAATTAAAATATCATCAATTAATACTATCACGAATGAATCCAAGTAAGGCTTGAACACTCGGTTCATCAAATCCATAAAAGCTGCTGGGGCATTTGTCAACCCAAATGACATCACCAAGAACTCATAATGCCTGTACCGAGTGCGGAAAGCTGTCTTAGAGACATCGGATGCCCTAATCCTCAATTGATGGTAGCCAGATATCAAGTCAATCTTCAAAAATACCTTGGCACCCTGAAGCTGATCAATCAAATCATCAATCCTCGGCAATGGATGCTTATTCTTGATTGTTACCTTGTTCAACTGCCGGTAATCTATACACATTCGCATCGGTCCATCCTTCTTCTTAACAAACAAATCCGACGCAACCCAAGGCGAGACACTAGGTCTAATGAAGCCTTTATTAAGCAAGTCTTGCAACTGGTCCTTCAATTCTTTCAACTCAGGAGGTGCCATACGATACGGCGGAATAGAAATGGGCTGAGTGACCCGAGCCAACTCAATGCAGAAGTCAATATCCCTATCGGGTGGCATACCCGGAGGTATGAAGGAAATACCTCAGGAAACTCACGAACAATAGGCACAAAATCCATAGAAGGAACCTCATCACTAGAATCACAAACATATGCCAAATAGGCCAAACACCCCTTCTCGACCATACACCGAGCCTTCAAATATGAGATAACACTACGGGTAGAATGACCAGGAGTCCTTCTCCACTCTAAATGAGGCAAATTCAACAACGCTAAGGTCACAGTCTTGGCATGACAGTCCAAGATCGCCTGGTAAGGTGATAACCAATCCATCCCCAATATGACATCAAAATCAACCATGTCCAACAGTAACAAATCTACTCGAGTCTCAAGACCCCCAATTACAACTACACATGAACGATGGAAACGATCTACCACAATAGAATTACCATCGGTGTAGACACATATACAAGAGCACTCAAAGAATCACTAGGCATGACCAGATACGGTGCAAACTAAGATGACACATAGGAGTATGTAGACCCTGGGTCAAATAGAACTGAAGCATCTCTACTACAAACCAGAACAGTACTTGTGATAACTGCATTGGAAGCCTCAGCCTCAGGCCTGGCTGGAAGAGCATAACATCGGGGCTGGGTCCCACCACTCTAAACTACATCTATGGGATGGCCTCCTGCTGGCTAGCCTTCACCTCTAGAGACCTAAGCTCCACCTCTAACACCTCTACCTCCACCTAGCACTTCTACCTACACCTCTAGCTGGATGGGCGGGTGGTGGAACACTCGGTGCCTAAACTATGGCACGGGAACCCTAATGTCGAGAATGGCTCGGTGCTCGAGGACAAAATCTAGAAATATGCCTCTTGTAGCCACAAGTAAAACAAGCCTTCTGCTGCTGGAACTAGCGACCCTGAAAGCTCTAGAGCGGAGGTGCACTGATAGGAGTTGGTGATGCACTATAGGACTGCTGATCAGAATACTCAATATGAGAACCACGGCCACCTGGGGCACCGTGAAAAGTCTGAAGTGCTGACTGAAAAGGCCTAGGAGGATGGCCTCTACCAAAAGAATCCCTGCCTCCAAACGAGGCACCACTAAATATGCTTGAATGACAAGGCCTATTGTCATACCCCTGACCACCCCCCTGTGAAAGAACTATCTCGATTCTCTTGGCCACATTAGCCGCCTCTTGAAAAGAAATCTCACTCCCCGTATCCTTAGCCATCTGAAGTCGAATAGGATGAATGAGACCGTCAATGAACCTCCTCACTCTCTTTCTCTCTCTCTCCCCCTCAGTGGGAAGCATAAGAAGAGCATGACACGCCAAGTCAATAAATCTGGTCTCGTACTGAGTAACAATCATAGAACCTTGTTGGAGACGCTCAAGCTGCCTCCGATAGATCTCTCTCTGAGTGATAGAAAGAAACTTCTTCAGAAATAACTGAGAAAACTGATCCCAAGTCAAAGCTGGTAACCCAACAGATCTAGCCAAATAATAATCTCTCCACCAAGTCTTGGCGGATCCATATAAGCGAAAAGTAGCAAAATCGACCCCATTGGTCTCGACTATCCCCATGTTCCTGAGAACCTCATGACATCTGTCTAAATAATCCTGAGGATCCTCAGAAGATGCACCGCTGAAAGTGGTAGTGAAGAGCTTGGCAAACCTGTCCAACCTCCACAAGGCATGGAGATGTAGTTGATCCATCATCGGTCTGAGCTGCCGCTCAGCTGAAGAAGTGGTACGTTACCTCGCCATTCACGAAAGAACAAGAGTAGAGGGTTCAATCTAGCAGTGAGAGAACAAATTTGCACGACAGAGAATTATAGATGTGAAGTTTTTCCTAACTCTGTAGCCTCTGGGGGATAAATATAGATGTCTCCGTACCGATCCCTCAGACTCTCCTAAGCTTTCCGTGAATTGTGAGACCTAAGTAACCTAGAGCTCTGATACCAACTTGTCATGACCCAAATTTTCCACCTTCGGGAGTCGTGATGGCACCTACTCGTGAAAGCTAGGCAAGCCGAGTATTATAAATTTATTACTCTTTTTATTAAGCATATTCAATAGTTCAATATAATAAGTGATTGAATAGCGGAATAAATTAAATAACAAGAAATGCGAAAGACGATGTTTAACCAAACGATGCTACATAAGATGAAGTACAATACTACCCAAAATTTGGTGTCACAAGTTCACAAACTATCTAAGAGTACTACAAATAAAGGTCCGAAGGATAAATACAAATTATTTCAGAAATACATAGAAGAAACAATATAGGAAGATAGAAGGAAACGCCAAGGCCTGCGGACGTCTGTAGGACTACCTCGGGTCGCCTGTTGCATTGAAGGCAACAACCTCACTGCGGTCCAAACACTCAGGTACCAGTATCTACACATAATATAGAGTGTAGTATCAGCATAACCGACCCCATGTTCTAGTAAGTACCTAGCCTAACCTCGGCGAAGTAGTGACGAGGCTAGGACCAGACTACCAAATAAACCTATGCAGTTAAATCATATACTGCGGAAAGTAAAAGTAGATATTTACAGATAAAGTTGGGGAGGGGAAAAACATGTTACGGGGAGTATCAGATAACAACAAATTACCAAAAAGGAATGTAAAGAAACCATAATTTACTTGCCAACAATAATGAGGAAAACAACACAATTTTCTCTTTCATTTCTTTCTTGTTGCAGGCGTGCAACCCGATTCCATTTCATACGACTCGTTGCAGGCGTGCAACCCGCTCCCATTTCATATAACTCGTTGCAGGTGCGCAACCTGCTTCTATTTTATATATCTCGTTGCAGGTATGCAACCCGCCCCCATTTCATATATCTCGTTACAGGCGTGCAACCTGCTCCCATTTCATATATCTCGTTGCAGGCGTGCAACCCGCTCCCATTTACAAATCAACATAACTCACAAAGAATCCCGACAAGGGAACAAGAGTATAACAACAACAATCCCGGGAAGGGAAAACAATATCGTAAACAATAACATCCCGGCAAGGGAGACAATGTCATAACAATAATATCCTGGCAAGGGAGACAATATCACAACTATAACATCCCGGCAAGGGAACCAACAATGACAATCAACATATTAAACATGAATAAATCTCAACGGAGTCACAACAATTACAAAACTAGACCCACGGGCATGCTTGACATCGACGTATAGATACTCGTCACCATGCCTATACGTCGTACTCCATAATTAATACATAGCAATTAATACACCACTCCTAATCCCTAAAGCTAAGGTTAGACCAAACACTTACCTCGATGCCACGAACACAATTCAAGCCTCAACTGCTGCTTTACCTCTTAATTCCACCACCAATTCGCTCGTATCTAGCCACAAGTTACTTAACTATATCAATAAATGCTAAATAAATCAATTCTAATGCATAAAAATAGATTTTCTAGAGTTTTTTTCCAAAAAGTCAAAAATCGACCCCGGGCCAACATAGTCAAAACCCCGAGGTTCAAACCAAAACCCAATTACTCATTCACCCACGAACTCAAATATATAATTTATTTTAAAATCGGACCTCAAATCGAGGTCTAAATTCCCCAAAATTTGGAAAGCCTAAGTTCTACCCAAAACACCCATTTTTCCCATGAAAACCTTTGGTTTTGAGTTAAAATCATGACAAAAGATGTTAAAGATTAATAAAAACGGGTTAGAAATGACTTATAGTCGATTTAAAAGAGTACTTGTCTTTGAAAAATCGCCCAAAGGTGTTTAGATCTTGAAAGGTTTTGAAAAATGAAAGATTTTTGGCTAAGTTATGAATTTGCAGGTCGCAGATGCCGCAATTTCGATTGTCGCATTTGCGACCATGAAGCAATAGGGTCACCTTCGTATTTGCGAAGAACCAGTCGCATTTACGAAGGAGGGGCTTCACAATTCCCACCAATGGTTCGCATTTGCGAAAAGGGCCAACCCAGGCTTGGTTCGCATTTGCGAAGCCTAGGTTGCAATTACCAAGCCCGAGAACTTTGCAATTGCGAATCCTGGTCTAGCAATTGCGAGATTTGAGGCCTGGGCAAAAATACCAGTTATCAACACTTGATCCTAGGTCCAATTTTACTCCGTGGCCTATCCAAAACTCACCCGAGTTCTCGGGGCTCCAAACCAAACATGCACTCAAGTCCAAAAATATCATACGGACTTGCTCGTGCGATAAAATCATCAAAGTAACATCAATAACTATGAATTAAACCCCAATTTCATAAATCATCCAAGAACACCCAAAATTCCAATTTCTCAACATTAAGTCTGTTTTATATCAAACCAATCCCGATCTTTACCAAATTTTACAGATTCAACCATATTATTATTTCAAACTTATACGGGGCTCTGTAACCAAAATACGGGCCCGATACCGTCAAATTCAAACATATTTCATTTTCAAAAACTCATAAGTATTCTAGAAAACAATTTTCTTTAAAAATAATTTCTATATTTATACCAAATCATATTAATTATTATAATAAAATTATAAATTAATATAAAATATATTAATTAGTTTATAATTTAGTAAAGAGTATAAATGTAAATATATGCGTTATGTATTCATTAGATAGTATAAACACGAGTATGAATAAATTTCTACCCTAATCTATTATCATATCATTAATTTTTTCTTTAATTTCGTTAGTAGCAAGTTGCTTTCTTTTTTTATTTTATTAGCTTATAGTTAGGCAACACTAACGCGAGACTTCGAGAGAAAAAAGCTCATAAGTAAAAGCTTGATTTTTAATTTACGGAAAGTAAATTTGCATAGAAAAATATATATTACGATTAGTATTTTCCCTTAGAAACTATCAGAAAATTTCAAAAAAATTAAAGAAGAACAAAGCGACCCTTTTTGACATTTAAAAAATTTGAGACTAAGGATTTTGAACTCAATTCTATTCTTCGAGTTACGTGTAATACTAGTTTTAGTGATTAATTATATTTTTACTTTATTTTATAAAAAATATGACTTGTGCCAAACCATCATATGTATTTTTTGGTTTTAGGGATGATTATAATAGCATATCAGAGGGGTATATAGTATCCCCTAAGCTTTGTTCCATAGTGTTACTATTATATCCCAAAATATTTCTTGAAAAAACAGTTCCTAGGATATCTGCTCAAAAAGCTTTATTTGCAAATACCAGAGGAACTACCAGCATAGTTGTTTTCCCAAAAAAATTCTTTTCTAGCTCCTTCCTTTGCCAATAGATCAGCTACCTTGTTCTTCTCCCTGTAGTTGTGCTTCACCACTATTCCTCCCATCTTTTCGATCAATGACATGCATTCAGAGATAATAGAGTCATAAACATAATTACCCATTTTAAGCATTCTCATTACCTCTATGGAGTCAATATTTATTCAAGTAGTGTAAGGCCTCTTTGCTCTGCAATTTGCACTTCCTGTAATAGAGCAAGAAGCTCAGCTTGGGTATTAGTAGGGTGTGGCAAGCTTCTCATCTAGCCCAAAATCCAATCGCCACTGGAAGTTTGAAGATACCTCCTACCCTCATTTTATTGGGTTCGCTAGTGCAGCCCCATCAATGTTGAGTTTGTAGTGACCCCTCAAAGGGGGTCCCATTTTAACCAGATGACTACTTCTTTTTGAGTCGTATCCCCTGATGAGATAACATGAAATTCTATGGCCTTTGCTCTTTGCTCTGACATTGGAGACTGAAACTGGATCTCTTTTATTTTTGAAAAGATTGTGGTTTATGGTTAACCATAGATGCCAGAAGCACAATGGAAAAATGGCTTTCCAAGTCAAGTTATTATTGAAGGCTCTCATCCTGAGGTTGGTCCAAGTGTTTGACCAAGAAAGACTTGTAAAAGTGTGGTTGTGTTGTGGGTTTATGGTAGTGCTTTTGGTAGTGAGGCTGTGCCATAATAGCTTGGCGTTTGAGCATTCAAAGAATATGTGGACGTCTATTTCAGTCATAGATGAGCAAAAACAACATAGTGAGTTACAATTAACACAAACTTTCTGACGAAAAACACCTGTAGGAAGCCTTCCATGATACATAAGCCATAGAAAGGTCTTGATCTTGTTAGGAACTTTGAGTTTCCAGATCCAGTTATAACTAGTGTTATCCCTATCTGTTGTGTGGATTGTTTTT
Organism: Nicotiana glauca; assembly: GCA_026770625.1. Classification (NCBI taxonomy): domain Eukaryota; kingdom Viridiplantae; phylum Streptophyta; class Magnoliopsida; order Solanales; family Solanaceae; genus Nicotiana; species Nicotiana glauca. The sequence continues at coordinate 20,933 of MU698310.1, forward strand.
GTAGCGAGGAAGGTATGAGATGATTTAGTGCTGAAGAGGCCATTGCTTGTTAGGCCATAGATCATCTTGTCTTGCTTGATACAGTTGCCAGGAATGAAGGTGGAAGTAATTAGATTCCTGACATTGGCAGGGATATTAAAAGAGATGGAGGAGATATCCCATTGTTGTAGATGGTGGCCACTTTGGTAGTTTGGTTGTGTAAGGTGAGTGGTCCCTCAATCATGCTCCTAATGGAAGTATTATATAAGATCTAAGAAATATTGAGGAAACTGACTCTGTCACCTTTATTCACAACCCACATGGCTGCATGTATCCCAACCCTTGAGGATACATTGAGATTTGGCCTTTATTGGATGTGGTTCTAATTGCAATATTTTGCAATTAGAGTTTTTGTCCAAAAGGAGGATGGATTGTGGAAGAGCCTCCTTGCTAAGCCAGCATGAACAACTGTGCTTTTACTTTGAGCTTTTTGTAGCCCTAAACCTACTTGACTCTTACACCTGGTTACAACGTCCCACCCTACAAATCATCTTCTTTTTGATAGGGGTGGTGCCCCAAAATTTCTTTGAATTTTATCAAGCATGTTATAAAATAAAGACTGTAAAATAAATAAATTGAAGACAAATATATATAGAGAGAGATTGATATATTATTCAACGTTAAACTGATGTACATAACGAACTGAAAACTCCTCTATTTATAGAAGAAAAGAAGCAGTTGCGAGGCTTTTCAGGAAGCAACTGCGAGGCTTTTCTTGAGCTGCTTGTAAGCTGTCTGCATGAGCTACTTGCAACCTGCCTGTTCAATAAGAAGCTGATGCAAATTATTTCATTGAGTTGCTTGCAACCTGCCTGTATCAGCTGCTTGTAGATAAACTTCAATGGAGTACTAAATAGATAATCTTCTTCTGGAAGATTATCTATAGCAGAGTATTAAATGAATATCCACAATATAATTATCTTCATAACACTCCCCCTTGGATATTCATTAAAAGATATTGTGCCTCGTTAAAACCTTACTAGAAAAAATCCGGTGGGAAAAATTCTAGTGAAGGAAAAATAGTACACATATTTAGTTATACGCATTTCTAACTGCCTCATTAAAAACCTTATAAGGAAAACCCTGCGGGAAAAAAACCTTAGTAAGGAAAAAAGAGTACAACGCATATTTCGCACCCCCGGATGAAAACCTTATTTCTCTCGAATGAAATGAAGCTGTTGCGTAAGCTGCTACTGTACCAGATATAGATAATCTTCTGCTGGGGGTAATATTTATCCATAACGGACTACCGAAATGATAAGCTTCTTCAAGAAGCTTATTTCCAAAAGAGTACTAAATAGATAACCATATTTACGGTGGAGTCCCATATATATAAGTTTCTTCAGGAAGTTTATGTACAACGAAGTACTAAATGAACATCTATAATATATATTTATAACACTCCCCTTAGATGTTTATTATTATGTGCCTCGTTAAAACCTTACTAGAAAAAATTCCATGGAAAAAAATCCTAGTCAAGGAAAAAGAGTACACTAATAATGTACATTGCAAGCTGCCTCATTAAAAACCTTACCAGGAAAAACCTAGTGGGAAAAAAAAACGAGCAAGGGAAAAAGAGTATAGTGCAGAGACTTGGGTATATCTGGACCAAGGAGTTCATCATTCTCTTCTGAAGGTAAGAACGGATCCTTAATCCGTGTAGGAGAAGAACTATATCTTGCTAATAAATTAACAGAAAATGCTATGTCAGACCTTGTAGCATTAGCAAGATACATTAGTGCACCAATTGCATTGAGATAGGGTACTTCAGGACCAAGGAGTTCCTCATCCTCTTCTGGAGGTCGGAACAAATTCTTATCCACTTCAAGTGATCAAAAAACCGTTGATGTACTCAATGGGTGCACTTTGTCCATGTAAAAGCGTTTTAAGACCCTTGTTGTATAGGAAAATTGATGAATAAAGATCTCATCTGCTAAATGTTCAATTTGCAGACCAAGACAAAGTTTTGTTTTCCCAAGATCTTCCATCTTAAATTCTTTCTTAAGATATTCAATTGCCTTTTGGAGCTCTTCTGGAGTTCCAACAAGATTTATGTCATCAACATAAACAGCAAGTATAACAAATTCTAAATTTATTTTCTTTATAAGAATACATGGACAAATAATATCACTTATGTAACTTTCTTTCAGCGAATATTCACTGAGGCACTAATACCACATATGCCCATATTGCTTTAAACCGTACAAAGATTTTTGTAATCTGATTGAGTACATTTCCTGAGATTTTGAATATGCTTCAGGCATTTTAAATCATTCAGGGATCTTTATAGAGATTTGATCAAATGAGCCATATAAATTATGACATGCATTTAAATGGCATGACATCTTTAGGTGTTTGGACTACAGGTCCGATCCTCACAATCTATTACAATATTATACACAATATTGTATCAGATATATCATCGACGATCATTTCATATCGGTTTGCAAGCAACATAACTTGTTGAGATCTCATCGCTTTCTTTATATTCAGGTACCTGAACTTCTTCTGGAGTTTCATGAAATGTTATGTCGTGGGCTTTTCTAGAGCTCATTTCCTCCTCATTATGATCATTTTGATCATTAGCTTCTTATTATTTTTCAAGGATTGTTATCTTTAGAATGGATTGGTCTATCACGCTTCATGTGTACATTAAACTCTATCCTTCAAGGACTTTAAATTTTAATAGGAGCATTTGCAGCTGAAATATGATATCTGATTTTGGATCAGCAAATGCTTCTGGCATTTGATTTGAATTATCTTCTAAGTGAAGATCATATTAATGATAATTCGATTCATATAGCATATTTTCAGTTGTTTATTCCATCCCCCAAATATTAGAAAACTAACATATATTCCCAATCTTCTTTGGGAAACATATCTTTGGCATTATGGTAGAGAAATTAATCATATATCACATATCAAAAGATAGTAAAAATATTTGGTTTTTGATCCTAAACCAATTGTGAGGGGAGGACTTATCATATATTGTTGGTCTAATGCACACAAGTGCTGCTATATGTAATTTAGAAAATCTTAGACCAACACATGAAGCTTTGTTCTCATAAGCAATGGTTTAGCCAATAATAGGATGTATTCAATACTAAACCGGCTTGAATATAAACCAGTATTATCAAAATGAACTGTCTTGATTTCATAATCTGAAAGTTTTGCTCTTAATTGAGAAAAACAATCTCAAATGCCAAACTGCACGTTGACAACATACATGTGACCATCTTATATATGCATCTATAAGTGGTTCACATGATAGGTGAATAAGCCCATATTCACCTTTTATATATTTTAGAATCCGGGGTCTTAGTCCCAACTTTAAGTGGTATAATTAATTTATTATGAGAACAAGTCGTACAAGAGAATTCTTGACGAATCTTCTAGTTCTTCAGTATTTGCTTATTTGAATTCTCAAATAGCTCATTTAAAAATGGCAAATGAAAACTTCAAGTTTATCATGGCATGTGCTATCTCTTATTAAACTTCTGGTTTACTATGGCATAAATTTTTGCATTAGTAAACTTCTGATTTACTGTAACTGCTTTTGCATTAGTAAACATCTGGTTTACTCTGATACATTATATAATACAAAATTGAAGAATAAGGCGGGTAACTTCTCATATACATATTATTTTACCCCCTATGATTGTGGAAACATGAAGACTTCCAATCTTCCAATTATTTGTAGTCTCAATATAATATTCATTTGTATTAGTAAACTTCAAGTTTACTACAACATGTGTTTTGATCATAATCATATAATATGAACGACATATTTGTATATAAGCTCTTCAAGAGCCTTCATTCATTATCCACAATCTAATATGTATCGGACACTACTAGTATCATATGTCTTCTAGACAAACAGTTAGCTTTTAAGGAGTTTTTGATAAATTTTGTACTACCAAATATCAGCAATTTTGTGACAAATGTCTCATTCAGGGAGAAACACCATTAACATATGAATATTTTATATTAGAGTGGTAACCACATAGTCATTACATCATTCAGGTAAAGATACATGAGTTGTTATATCCTTCGGGGAATTCAATAACTAACCATAATATATTAATGTGGTTGTAGTATAAAACATTCTACAAGAATGCTTTTGCCTTGGAATGATATTTAATAAAATATTCCAAGATATCTTACGTACAACGGGTACGTGCGACAATAATCTTTATGCCATAAAAACAAGATTTATATCCTTTGTTATTCTACCTCTTCAGGAGGTGAGCTGTGGTATTTCTTCATTCACTCTAGGGAATGAAAATGTGTTTCAAAAATAACTTTGAATAGCTTATTATTTTGTTTAAGCACAGTAACACACAGTTTTATAATATTTTCCTGCTTCAGAAGAAAATTTCAATTGTGTTGCTTCTTCAGGAGCAAATTTAAAATACGAAATATTGAGTATATATTCCCTCAATCATATTATCTTTTCTAAAGGTGAATTGTAATATATTCATATCAAAAGTGCGTTCATATTTGCGAGCTTTATTAATATTGTCACATTCACTTCAGGAATGGATTAATATTTATCAAAAGTTCTCATCCTTCAGGGAACGGAACATAATTATCTGAACATGCATTAATCACACAAAATCGTGTGACGCTTCAACCTCTTTTAAGATATTGCTACTTCAGGAGCAAATCGAGGCATGCAAGTAATGTAGAGAAATTTTCTCTAACTTATCTTCAATTGTAATCATAGAAAGCCTAAATTATCACTTCTGGTGGCCATAGGCATATACCACTTCTGGTGGATAACAAAAATTTAGTTACAATGAGAAATACGAAACATAACCACTTTTGGCAGTTGTATATTTGTAAACTCTACTGGAGTTTAAGTTTATATAACAATATTATCCACTCTATAATCCTTTATTAGATAATAAGGATGAAAAAAAATACCAAAAGAGGTATTGTATACGTAATACATAACCAAGCAGGCGATGCTAAAGATATTAAAATATAAGCAAAATGCTCAAATTAAATTACGAAAATTTGGACACTCCAGATTTAAGTGATATCTACATCACTACTGCCAAGAAGAAAAACTCACCACCTCAAGAATATAACATGTCTTATGATGCTCGGAGTGAACAAGATCTACCGCGGATATAAGAGCGTCGCCATACATCGGAGATGAACACTGAAATAGAAATTAAATTTGAAGTAAGTGCTCAAAATGGCAGAGTCTCGTGCTGATAACGTGTTATAAAATAAAGACTGTAAAGTTAATAAACCGAGACTAGTACTGATCATGCTCAACTGTGTCTATAAAAAGACTAAACGGGCGTTGCAAATATAATCCGGGGTATTATGCCCAGAGTCGAATCCCACAGGGAATTAACGTATCAAATACTATCTTTAGACCTACTACACTCTTTAGAATCATCACAGTTGATGGTGTCTTTAATAACTAAAATTGCAAGAAAATAAACAGCTATAAACTAGGGGTGCTAAGGTTGTAAACAATAATGAGAAAACGCTAAGGTAATGATTTCCCCTATTGATGGATTTCCTTCTGTTTATGCTTCATACAAATTTACCAACACATCTCTATCAATCATGAACGCTCTTCTTACCGTAAATCTCTCCCGAGTAATCATAGTAATTTACTAGTTGCACTCTCCCGAGATACACTAGCTTGCTTTATTTAACACAGTTCACTTTAGATTACACCCAAGGCTTCGTTATCCCTAATCCCGCCTTTAAACCCTCGGTTATTGATCCCTCATATACTTTGGGAGTGGTGTTGTTCAACAATTACCTAAATATGCACTCTCTCCCGAGTTATGCACACTAAATAGGCACAGCTAATTGAGGATCCTATCAATTAACTACAACAAACACATAGTTGAACAAATAGAGATTGAAACTAGCAATTTGTATTCACATAAACAAGAAGTTCATCCCCCAATAGGTTCCATCAAAACCTTAGACAAAGGATTTAGCTACTCATAACTATGGGTAAGCAAACTAAAACAATATTCATCATAAAACTTGCAAGAAAAATCAAAGAAAAGAAGAAAGATGTTTTTGGTGATCTCTCACAATTGTTTCCCTTGCCAAAATACTCTCCAATACAATACATGCCTCTCTTGGGCGAAGTCTAGTGTTTAAAATAGGGTTTTGGGCTAAAAATCCCGTGTTTTGCACTTTAGTCCCTGAAGTTCTCCGCTTCCGCCGCGGTTCTGCCGCGGTCGCGGTCAAACCGCGGCCAAACATGCTCTCTGATTCTCACTTTGTCTGCAGCCATCTTCCACCGCGGTTCTGCCGCGGTCGCGGTGGAACCGCGACAGTCCTCTTTCAGTTCTGACTTGAGCTGTTTCGCGTGGTTTACTTGACGGAATTTTACGATCGGCCTCTATTTCTCCATATTTGATCCCAAAAGTACTCCATAGCCTTCTCTGATCATATATAACCTACAAAGCATGAAAAGCACTAATAAGAGCATTTTGTTATCACTTTTATCATCCAAACTATACAAGAATGTGGTTATTTAGGGCCTAATTATAGTTAAATTCACCTATTATCAACACCCCACACTTAAACTTTTACTCGTCCTCGAGCAAGTTAAACCACACTTCTAGGCTTAACCATTCAATGCATTACCCAATTTTTATGCCACACCCACCATTATGAATGAACAACCTAAGAAGTGCAACAGTCACGCTCAGATGAAGACTCTAACACTATGACACACTCATGCACACTCTAGTTACTCTAACAGAGGTGAAAACTCACTTTTTCTTCCTGAGTTACATGCCCTCATATCACAATTCTGAGAGAAGTTCTGCACACATAAAATTCAAGCAACAAGGAACCAAATATAGGAAGAATTCACTCTGTCTCAGCATAGAACATTCACATGCCACATAGACACACCATAAGCTTGCCCCTAGTGTAATACTCTACTAATTGAGCTGTTCAGTCAAAGATCAAGAGGTCTTTATTTGGTTGTAATGTAGGCTAAGGGATGGGTTGGATATATTTGGATATAGTGACTAACCTCCCTAAGTACTTTTAATACACACTCCATTTTATTTTAATTTCCATGTTCAGCCCAATCATTCTTCCACATTTTGGTTCATAGGTGACCCCCACTTATCTTCGGGTGCAACTGGCCTTTTTCTCTTTTTTTTTCTTTTTGTTTTGTTTTGTTTTCTTCATCTTATTCATTTTTTTTACAAAGCCATTGCACCATTCAAGTATTTCTTTCCTGATTTCCCTTTTTTCTCTACTTACCTACTACCCCACACTTTGACTTTTGTATGTTCTTTAGTAATTCAAGTGCTTCTAGGAGGTACAGGTTCAAACAGTCAAACTATTCAAATACAGGGATACAGGTCATTATAGGGTTATCAAAGAACAAGCTTCAGGGTCAAAGGGGTTAACTATGGCAATATATATATAGGTGGATTCACAATTATATAGGCTTACACAAAGAAATGCCTCAATCATCTCTAAAACCAAACAACTTCTATTTCGCTTTGCAAACACACAGGGCAAGTTCTAGGTATCGCATGCAAGCACAGAATGCAAATAATAGCTCACACACACTTAGCATGTAACTCATTCCGAATCAGTTTATCAATACACTCATACGAGCGTTCAAGCAAGACAAGATGTGCAAAATTAAGGCATATTTACGAGTCTACAAACGAGCCTAGACGTCACACCCTCAAGTTCGTTTTTTGTTATTTGCAGGTGTGAACATTAAGGGTTGTATTCTAGCCTTCACCCACCTTGGTCCAAGAGAGTCCTAAGGTCCTAAAACTACAAAAGAAAAATCTACCTAACCCGGTTCAAGAAAAGCCCTTGGAAAAGAACCGTGGTCAAAAGAAAAACCAAGGGAGAATTACTACACTACCTAACAAAAAAATAAAATAAAATAAATAAACTACATGGAATACTTCCCTCAAGAGTACTGTCCAAGTGGTCCGTCCTCAGGAAGAGTCCTCTATAATTTTTTTTATATATATATCCGACTTTGACCCTCAAGAGACCCGTCGACAAGTGTCCGTCGTTGGGCCACGTCAGTTATTTCTAATGTGAGTACAGTCAATTATATACAACAACATCAATCTAATACTACAACATACTCAATGTCTATATACACTACAATACACTACCAGAGCAAGTCTCCCACCCCACACTTAAAATTATGGCATGTCCCCATGTCATATAAAAAATAAAGAGCAAAAGGGTAAGAAGACTTCCCTGAGCCTCAATCAGAGTCGGAGACGGTGCTGGGGTCCACATGGTAGGCTCTCCCCAAAGCGCGGAACCAAGCCATAAACCGGCTCTCAGACCTGGCCTGCCGCTGAGACATGGCATCCATACGCGTGTGTAGGCCCTCCACCGAGGTGCGAAGATCCTCGACCTCTTCCTCTATAGTACACAATATAGGTTGGGTGGACTGTGATCTGGATAAGCCTACCCCAGCATGGGGGCACCGAGAGGGTCCGGCACTGTTATATGATCTCCTGGATGGTGCCATGGGAACCGGGTCATCATCTTCATCATCGATCTGAATGGTCGTGTGTGCACCCCTGCCTACTCTGATGCCCGAAGCTTTGAAAGCTGCTTTCTGGGGCAACTCTTCATCAGCAGGATTGGTGGGGACATTCTTCAGCAGGCACAATGTAGTCACCAGNCGGAGTGAACAAGATCTACCGCGGATATAAGAGCGTCGCCATACATCGGAGATGAACACTGAAATAGAAATTAAATTTGAAGTAAGTGCTCAAAATGGCAGAGTCTCGTGCTGATAACGTGTTATAAAATAAAGACTGTAAAGTTAATAAACCGAGACTAGTACTGATCATGCTCAACTGTGTCTATAAAAAGACTAAACGGGCGTTGCAAATATAATCCGGGGTATTATGCCCAGAGTCGAATCCCACAGGGAATTAACGTATCAAATACTATCTTTAGACCTACTACACTCTTTAGAATCATCACAGTTGATGGTGTCTTTAATAACTAAAATTGCAAGAAAATAAACAGCTATAAACTAGGGGTGCTAAGGTTGTAAACAATAATGAGAAAACGCTAAGGTAATGATTTCCCCTATTGATGGATTTCCTTCTGTTTATGCTTCATACAAATTTACCAACACATCTCTATCAATCATGAACGCTCTTCTTACCGTAAATCTCTCCCGAGTAATCACAGTAATTTACTAGTTGCACTCTCCCGAGATACACTAGCTTGCTTTAATTAACACAGTTCACTTTAGATTACACCCAAGGCTTCGTTATCCCTAATCCCGCCTTTAAACCCTCAGTTATTGATCCCTCATATACTTTGGGAGTGGTGTTGTTCAACAATTAGCTAAATATACACTCTCTCCCGAGTTATGCACATTAAATAGGCACAACTAATTGAGGATCTTGTCAATTAACTACAACAAACACACAGTTGAACAAATAGAGATTGAAACTAGCAATTTGTATTCACATAAACAAGAAGTTCATCCCCCAATAGGTTCCATCAAAACCTTAGACAAAGGATTTAGCTACTCATAACTATGGGTAAGCACACTAAAACTATATTCATAATAAAACTTGCAAGAAAAATCAAAGAAAAGAAGAAAGATGTTTTTGGTGATCTTTCACAATTGTTTCCCTTGCCAAAATACTCTCTAAATCAATACATGCCTCTCTTGGGCGAAGTCTAGTGTTTAAAATAGGGTTTTGGGCTAAAAATCCCGTGTTTTACACTTTAGTCCCTGAAGTTTTCCGCTCCCGCCGCGGTTCTGCCGTGGTCGCGGTCAAACCGCGGCCAAACATGCTCTCTGATTCTCACTTTGTCTGCAGCCTTCTTCCATCGCGGTGGAACCGCTGCAGTCCTCTTCCAGTTCTAACTTGAGCTGTTTCGCGTGGTTTACTTGACAGAATTTTACGATCAGCCTCTATTTCTCCATATTTGATCCCAAAAGTACTCCATAGCCTTCTCTGATCATATATAACCTACAAAGCATGAAAA
>MU698310.1:31956-48714 GCA_026770625.1 Nicotiana glauca
ACAAAAAATTATTTCTAGGCCTCTAAATCATCTAAACAACCCCCACAATTGAAGCACAATGAAGACCCATCCATTTAAGCATCACACAAGTCCACAAGAAGCAATTACAAAGAAAGAAAACATAAAAGAAAGCAAAAATGAAAAAAATTAACACTATTTCAACCTAGGGTTTACTTAATCTAAAACAAAACTAAATTACACTAATTAAGAAGAAGAAATAGAGAAGGGAGAAGAGAAACTTACTTGATGGAAGAAGGAAAGGGGTGGGTAGTGTTGGAAGGGAGAAGTGGAGAAGATGAGAATGGAGGTTTTGAGTGGGGGAATGATTTGAGAGAGAAAGAGAAGAGAGGAGTGTTGTGGGTTTGGGGGGGTGTTTCAGATGGGAAATAAGGGTTGGGGTGGGTGAGGGTTGATATTAATTAGAAAAATGGGGGGAAATAATTGAAAAAAATTTCATACCTGGGCCCGTCTGGGTCTGCTGCGGTTCTATCGTGGTCGCGGTCGAACCGCGGTAGAAAGATTCAGAGAGGGGTTCCCACCGCAGTTTGACCGCGGTCGCGGTGGAACCGCGGTGAGCGAAGTTCAGAAGGGTTGTTTTGCCGCGATTTGACCGCGGTCTAGGCAATCTTCCGATTCTGCTTTTTTTTAACTAATGTAGTACACTTACAACAATGTTGTGGGTTGCCTCCCACGAAGCGCCTGATTTAACGTCGAGGCACGATGCAGGATGAGCGCATTTAAGGCTCGCTTGACCTCTGTGGTTCAGTCAGGAGCAGCTCAGACACTTCCTTTTTCTCGCTCATGCCTACATATGGTTTCAATCTTTGACCATTGACTCTAAATGTACGAGAGTCATTCTCTGTGGCAATCTCAACAGCCCCTGAAGGGAAAACTTCAACTACTCAAAATGGTCCAGACCATCGTTACTTAAGTTTACCTGGAAACAGACGTAGTCTTGAGTTGTAGAGCAATACCATGTCACCGGGTTTGAAATTCCTCTCAACAATGTTCTGGTCATGCAACCTCTTCATTTTCTCCTTGTACAACTTTGTGCTCTCGAAAGCAAGATGTCTAAACTTTTTGAGCTCATGCAGTTCAGTGATTCTTAGTGTGACCGCAGCTTCCATATCCAAGTTCAGCTGTTTCAACGCCCACCACGCTTTATGTTCAAGTTCCACTGGTAGGTGGCAGGCCTTCCCAAACACCAACTTGTATGGTGACATACCAATAGGTGTTTTGAAAGCAGTTCTGTAAGCCCAGAGTGCATCATCTAACTTCCTCGCCCAATCAGTTCTTGTGGCGTTCACCGTTTTAGTTAACACACTCTTGATTTATCTATTGGACACTTCAACCTATCCACTAGTCTGCGGGTGGTAAGGAGTAGCCACTTGTGGCGCACATCGTATTTAGCCAGCAACTTTTCAAAGGCTCTGTTGCAAAAGTGAGTGCNCTCATTTCATCACCAATTAGTCTTGCTGCATCAAAATCTTTCTTTGTGACGAAGCACCATGTCAAGAGGGCTCTTTGGAAGTTCACGTCAGTTGTGTTGCTTGAGGGCAGAAACTTGCTACAAATGACAGTGAGCCAAATCTTAGCCAAATGGGTGAATGAATTGGAGTTCAGTGTGATATGGTAACGTATCCAGGTTGGTTGCCCCCCTGCACAGAGTGCATCAGTCATAGTCTCCCAAGTGACTCCTGATGCATTCTAGTAATAGTCGATGGTACCAGTAAACCGAGGCAGCCGCAACACCTGGCGAATAGTTTCAACTGAGGCATCAACCATCGTGCCCCTCACAATTACCTCCCGCAACATGTGTGCTGGGCAGTTCGCGTAGAACTCTCTTACAAGCATCCTGTTCACCATTTTAGGTTTATCGAATAAGAACTCCATTTCCCTCCGCCGAATTTCCTCATACATCTCTATCTTCTCCGCACGGAGGGCTGCCCTGTCAATCGGAATCTCAGGGATGAAGCTCTTTGAGGCCTTGGCATGAAAATCGTCCTCTGCCAATTCTGATACGAACCTAGAGGCATCGTATGTAGGCTGTTGGGACGTGCCTGCCGATCTCTTTTTCTTCTTACGATTCATAGTACCTGCAAAGAATTCAGAAGAACCATCAAATATATCCTACCTGTGCCAGTCGGATGGGTACTCAGACTTCACCACCCGATGGCACCAAACACTTTCCCCCATTTATTTCATTCATACATAATGCCAATTCCCCACTAGTAAGGTGTTCAAGGTTAACAACCTCCACAATGGCCCCACAACTCTCTTACAAATTCCGGCATACAACACCCCACACTTACTCCCTCAAGTGATTCATGTTAAATACAACACCACCATTCACCAAATACAACACTTCCACAACCTAGGATAGGCATAAAATGCCTCAAAATAGTACAACAAAACCCCAAAATTTCGGCCAAAAGTGGCCTCCACCAAACTACACCACAAAAAATTATTTCTAGGCCTCTAAATCATCTAAACAACCCCCACAATTGAAGCACAATGAAGACCCATCCATTTAAGCATCACACAAGTCCACAAGAAGCAATTACAAAGAAAGAAAACATAAAAGAAAGCAAAAATGAAAAAANATCTATTGGACACTTCAACCTATCCACTAGTCTGCGGGTGGTAAGGAGTAGCCACTTGTGGCGCACATCGTATTTAGCCAGCAACTTTTCAAAGGCTCTGTTGCAAAAGTGAGTGCCCCCATTACAGATAATTGCTCGTGGTGTCCGAAAGCGGGTGAATATGTTCTTCTTTAGAAATCCTACCACCACTTTTGCATCATTGGTGGGTAATGCAGCAGCTTCCACCCATTTGGACGCATAGTCTACAGCAACAAGAATATACTTATTGCCATAGGAGCTGACGAAGGGACCCATGAAGTCGATCCCTCAGACGTCAAACACTTCCACCTCTTGAATTGGGTTTATGGGCATCTCGTGGCGTCGGGAAATATTCCCGGTGCGCTGACATTCATTGCAGCCCTTCACCCATAAATGAGCATCTTTAAACACTGTTGGCCAGAAGAATCCAGCCTCTAGCACCTTTGCCGCTGTCCTGACACCTCCAAAGTGTCCACCATACGCCGATGCGTGACAAGCCTGCAAAATAGAAAATTGCTCTATCTCGGGGACGCATCTTCGGATCATATTATCAAGGCATATGCTAAACAGATAAGGCTCGTTCCAGTAATACTGGCCGCTTTCACGAAAAAATCTTTTCCTTTGGACCGATGAAAGGTCATGAGGAACTATACCACTGGCTAGGTAATTAGCAAACTCTGCATACCATGGCGCTTCCTGGTGAGTGGTGGCGAGCAGCTGCTCGTCTAGAAAAGTTTCTAGAATTTCCTCAACCTCAACTGCTTTTTCAGCTCCCTCAAGTCATGATAGATGATCAGCGACTTGATTCTCAGTGCCCTTACGGTCACGAATTTCAAGATCGAATTCTTGCAATAGCAACACCCAACGAATCAGGCGTGGCTTAGATTCTTTCTTCTCGATTAAGTACCTGAGAGCTGCATGGTCAGTATATACAATTACCTTGGACCCTATCACGTAGGATCGGAACTTATCGAACGCGAACACCACAACTAACATTTCCTTATAAGTTACAGTGTATTTCAACTAGGCGCCACTCAACGTTCTACTAGCATAGTAGATTGGGTGCATCAACTTATCTTTCCACTGGCCCAGCGCTACCCCCACTGCATAGTCACTGGCATCACATATTAGTTCGAATGGTTGCTCCCAGTTGGGGGCAACAATAATGGGTGCTATGACCAGTCTCTTTTTCAACTCCTCAAATGCAACCCTGCAATTATCAGAAAACGAAAATGGGTTATCTTTTTCTAGCAACTTACAGAGAGGGTTGGCAATTTTGGAGAAGTCTTTTATGAACCTCCGGTAAAAACCGGCATGCCCAAGGAAACTTTTGATTGCTTTGACTGAGGTTGGGGGAGGTAGCTTTGCTATTACATCCACTTTCGCACGATCTACCTCAATTCCCTTGCTTGACACCCGGTGCCCCAAGACTATGCCTTCTTGTACCATAAAGTGGCACTTCTCCCAGTTCAGAACCAAGTTTGTCTCGATGCACTGTTTCAGCATTCGCGTTAGATTTATCAGGCACTCATCAAATGAATTCCCCACCACTGAGAAGTCATCCATGAACACCTCCATTATGTCCTCTACCATGTCAGTGAATATGGCCATCATGCACCATTGGAATGTGGCAGGTGCATTGTATAGGCCAAAGGGCATCCGTCTATAGGCATAAATACCATATGGGCAGGTGAAAGAGGTCTTCTCCCTATCTTCCGGTGCAATAGAGATCTGATTGTATCCTGAGTACCTATCCAGAAAACAGAAGTGTGACCTCCCTGCCAGTCTGTCCAACATTTGATCAATGAAGGGAAGTGGGAAGTGGTCCTTCCGGGTGGCTAGATTCAACTTTCGATAGTCCATACAAATTCTCTAACCTGTGACGGTTCTTGTTGAGATCAATTCATTGTTGTCATTTTTCACAACCGTCATGCCACCCTTTTTAGGGACACATTGAACTGGGCTTACCCAGATGCTGTCAGAGATTGGGAAAATTATTCCCGCATCCAACCATTTTATCACCTCCTTCTTTACCACTTCCTTCATATTGGGGTTCAGCCTCCTCTGGTGTTCCCTGGAAGGTTTGTGCCCCTCTTCCAGCAGAATCTTGTGCATGCAGTAGGCGGGGCTGATCCCCTTGATATCTGCCATGGTCCACCCAATGGCTGTTTTGCACTCCTTTAGTACCTGTAAAAGTTTTTGAACCTGCACATCTGACAAACTAGATGAGATAATAACAGGTAATGTGGAGTCAGGTCCCAGAAATTCATACCTGAGGTGGGCCGGTAATGGCTTTAACTCTAGCTTTGGTGGTTCTTCAATGGATGGCTAGCTGGAGGAGTTTCTCTCTTTTCCAAGTGCAAGGGCTCGAATTCTATATCTCTATCCCAGAACCCTCTACCTTCTAATGCCAACACCCATTCCGCTAGATCCTCACCATTCATTTCATCTAAGTTCATCAAACATGCGGAAAGAGGGTCCTCAATTGTCAACACCTGATCATCACACTCTACGATTACATCCACGCCATCAATAAGAGAGCAAGTGGTGAACTTGCTTGGTCGCCTCATAGACTTTTGCACATTGAATGTTATTTCCTCATCATTGAGTCTCATCTTGAGCTCCCAAGTCTCACAGTCAATCAGAGCTCTCCCCGTGGCCAAGAATGGTCTTCCTAAGATTATAGGAATCTCTTCATCCACTTTGCAATCTAAGATCACAAAATTTGCAGGGAACACAAATTTTTCCACCTGAATAAGCACATCATCGAAGGATACCAAATGGATGCTTCACAGTCCTGTCGGCCAGCTGCAACAACATGGATGTGGGTCTAGCTCTCCCAATGCCCAACCTCTTATAAATAGCCAGGGGCATAAGATTAATGCTGGCCCCTAAATCACAGAGCGCCTTAGCAAAGGCAAAATTTCTAATAGTGCATGGAATTGTAAAGCTACCTGGATCAGACAGCTTTTTAGCAATAGGTCTAGTCACCACTGCACTACAAGTTAGGGTAAGTGTAACCGTGGACAAGTCTTGGAAGTCAAACTTCCAGGACATCAAGTCCTTCATCATTTTTGCGTATCCAGGCATCTCCTTTAAAGCTTCAATCAGTGGAATATTTACCTGGATTTGTTTGAGCATTTCAAAGAACTTTTTATACTGCTCCTCCTTTTGATGCTTGGCCAGCCTCTGTGGAAAAGGTGCAGGAGGTCTCTTCTTTCCAATCACTTGGGACTTCTCTTTATCAGCTACTATTTCAACTACTGGCTCTTCAACTGGCTCAGCTACTTTCTCGGTCTCCTGCTGAATGTTCTTTTCTTCCTGAGCAGGCTGGACTGTCACCTCTGTCAGTATCGTAGATTCATCCAGCTCAATGGGCACTGGAATGAGTGTCTCAGCCTGTATATTTTCTCTAGCTCTCTCTTATTCTTCATCTATATCCCTGCCATTATGGAGACTTATCGCCGTAAGCTGCTTTGGGCCCTGATTTTTTAGATTTATCTGGGTGTCTGCAGGTAATGTCCCATGAGGACTATTGTTCAGAGACATTGAAATCTGGCCCATTTGCACTTCAATATTTTTGATTGCTGCATCATGTGCATCTACTCTTTCATTCATTTTTGCATTGGACCCAATAACTTGCTGCATCATTGCTTCAAGTCTAGTGAACCCATCTTCTTGCCTCCCCCCATGCTGCTACTGAGGTGGGGGATACCCTTGCTGCTGATTGTGATTGTTGTACCCCTGTGGCCTGGGATAAGGTGCCATATTGTTGGGGGGTCTCATACCTCCCATGTTTCCTATGTTAAACTGCGGCTACGCCGGCCTGTATTACAGCTGATTTTGCTGACCCCAGTTCTGATTGCCCTGTCTCTGGCTTCCATAGTTGGACACATAGTTCATGTCTTCAGGGTGCTGGTGATGATTGTCATGTTCTGCGTTCCAAGGATTACCAGTTGGCTGGCTAATGCAAGATGTGCACAAACCCCCGTTGGTAGTGTCTACAATATGTACTTGCTGTTTCTGCCCTGATTCCTCCACCTTTTTAATGAGTATGCTCATCTGTGTCAAGAGGGTCACCATATTTTCAGCCATGGTATTTGAGGGATCAAGAGGCACTGAGTGCACCACTGGAGTGATAGGTTCATTCCTAGTCGTCCACCCCGAATTCTGTGCCATCTTGTCAAGCAGATTCTGACCTTCTCTCCAGGTTTTGCTCAAGAATGCCCCACCAGCAGAGGCATCTACAATATTCTTCATGCTGTCTGACAGTCCCATGTAAAATTGTTGTCCCAACATCTGTTCTGGAACACCGTGGTGGGGACACATAACCAATATTCCTTTAAACCTGCCCCATGTCTCATGCAGTGTCTCCATTGGTTTCTGTTTGAAGCTCACAATCTCATCAATTTTGTTGAGCAGTTTTGTTGGGTGGGTGGAACTTGTTGTGAAATTGCTTGACTAACTCATCCCAAGTTTCTATAGAGTTTATGGGGAGTGAGTTTAGACAAACCTGAGCAGCTCCTGTCACTGAGAATGAAAACAATAACAGCCTGATTGCTTCCGGAGACACGTTGGGATGCCTTTGAGTTTTGCAGATAGACAGGAAGTTCTTCAAGTGCTGCTGAGGATCTTCTATTTGTGTCCTAGAAAAGAGTCCCTTGTTTTACAACAAGTGCAGCATGTTATTTGTGATCTGGAATGATTCAGCTTGTATTGCGGACACAATAATGACAGTGGCCAGATTGTCAGTTGTGGGTTGTGACCAGTCATATAGTGCACCCTCAGGCACATGAGGTGCCACTTCTCTGGCATTTAAGCCAGCTTGCTCATTCCTGACATTTCCGTTGGGGTCGTTTACGTCTCCNCAACCGTCAAAATTTCAATGAAAAAAATTGGGTAGAGAGAAAACTGACTACACTAAGAATTTTTGTATTTCTGTCAATGGTAATTAATAATTTCGTTAAGTCCCCGGCAACGGCGCCAAAATTTGATCACGCTCAACTGTGTCTATAAAAAGACTAAGCGGGCGTTGCAAATATAATCCGGGGTATTATGCCCAAAGTCGAATCCCACAGGGAATTAACGTATCAATCACTATCTTTAGACCTACTAAACTCTTTAGAATCAATTTCCCAAACGTTGAGAATCACAGTTGATGGTGTCTTTAATAACTAAAATTGCAAGGAAATAAACAGCTGTAAACTAGGGGTGCTAAGGTTGTAAACAATAATGAGAAAACGCTAAGGTAATGATTTCCCCTATTGATGGATTTCCTTCTGTTTATGCTTCATACAAATTTACCAACACATCTCTATCAATCATGAACGTTCTTCTTACCGTAAATCTCTCCCGAGTAATCACAGTAATTTACTAGTTGCACTCTCCCGAGATACACTAGCTTGCTTTAATTAACACAGTTCACTTTAGATTACACCCAAGGCTTCGTTATCCCTAATCCCGCCTTTAAACCCTCGGTTATTGATCCCTCATATACTTTGGGAGTGGTGTTGTTCAACAATTACCTAAATATGCACTCTCTCCCGAGTTATGCACACTAAATAGGCACAGCTAATTGAGGATCCTGTCAATTAACTACAACAAACACATAGTTGAACAAATAGAGATTGAAACTAGCAATTTGTATTCACATAAACAAGAAGTTCATCCCCCAATAGGTTCCATCAAAACCTTAGACAAAGGATTTAGCTACTCATAACTATGGGTAAGCAAACTAAAACAATATTCATCATAAAACTTGCAAGAAAAATCAAAGAAAAGAAGAAAGATGTTTTTGGTGATCTCTCACAATTGTTTCCCTTGCCAAAATACTCTCCAATACAATACATGCCTCTCTTGGGCGAAGTCTAGTGTTTAAAATAGGGTTTTGGGCTAAAAATCCCGTGTTTTGCACTTTAGTCCCTGAAGTTCTCCGCTTTCGCCGCGGTTCTGCCGCGGTCGCGGTCAAACCGCGGCCAAACATGCTCTCTGATTCTCACTTTGTCTGCAGCCCTCTTCCACCGCGGTTCTGCCGCGACAGTCCTCTTCCAGTTCTGACTTGAGCTGTTTCGCGTGGTTTACTTGACGGAATTTTACGATCGGCCTCTATTTCTCCCTATTTGATCCCAAAAGTACTCCATAGCCTTCTCTGATCATATATAACCTGCAAAGCATGAAAAGCACTAATAAGGGCATTTTGTTATCACTTTTATCATCCAAACTATACAAGAAGGCGGTTATTTAGGGCCTAATTATAGTTAAATTCACCTACTATCAAGTATATATAGAGAGATATTGATATATTATTCAACTTCAAACTGATGTACATCTGAAAATTCATCTATTTATAGAAGAAATGAAGCAGTTGTGAGGCTTTTCTTGAGCTACTTATAAGCTGTCTGCGTGAGCTGCTTGCAACCTGCCTGATAAATAAGAAGTTGCTGTAAATCATTTCATTGAGTTGTTTGCAACCTAACTCCATCAGCTGCTTGTAAATAAATTTTAATGAAGTAATAAAATTATCTATAGCGGAGTTAAATGAACATCCACAATATGATTATCTTAGTAAAACAACCATCATAGTCACCAGGCAAGTAGCTAAAAACAGTGCATTATTACTACACATACCGCCAAAATAAGGCAAAAGTAAAGAAAAAGAACAATAAATATTAACCATTCAATTAGTATGACTGATAGAGTGTATATGTGTGGTGAAATTAAACAAGTATCCTTTAAGATTTCATTTTTCTTTTATGTTGTTGTTTTGGCCGATCGCATAAAATTGTTGAAACTATTAATAAATCTTTAATTATTTCTTCAAAAAAAATTATATTTTACAAGAAGTATTTTGCCAGACAAAGATTTCCATTTGTAGCAAGCAAACACAGTTGTCGCCCTAAGCCGATCTGATTTTGGCCGCTAACTTTTGGTAGGTTCCTTGAAATATCTGAAAACGGTTACTTGCTGCCACGTCTATTACAGGAAACAGCTTGAAGTGAAGAGTAGAGTAATAGTTAATAGAGTAGTAAAACGCTAAGAGTTGAGGAGAGCAGAGCAGAAAATGGGCAACTCTCAATCGTCTTCCACAAATCCGCGATTTGCTTTAGCTAAGAGGTGGAAGTTTCTCTATAATACTGCAACTGGTTACCCAATTGACTATTTTTGATCTATTTAAACTCAAAACGGATTTGATATACTTTTGTAGAGCGTTCACCGAGAAGAAACTGGAAGACCTGAAATCGATGTTCGATTCGCTAGCTGCACAATCTCAAAGCAATGGAAATTACATTTCTCCTCCTGTTTTCAAGGTGCTTCCTGTCAATTTTATGTCTCGTCTGTTAAATTTTCATTTAAAAAAATAATTAAATTATGAATTGGGTATTTATGCATATATAGGGTTATATTGGAGTTGAAGGGCCGTTGGGTGATAGAATGTTCGATTTGGTCACCCAGAAACGCAAGGATCAAAAGCTTACATTTGAAGACCTTGTGATTGCTAAAGTGAGTATTTTTCATCTTATTCCTATTTTTCTTATTGCTTTTATGTGACACAGGTTCCTCTTTTGGTTGTCCTAATTTACCCTTAATGCCATGACTTATTTGTACCTACTTGATATAAAGTTCATTCTTTTACTAGGAGAGAAAAGGAAAAGCACCATCACTCATTTAAGAGACAATTGCTTGGACCTGTGACCTAAAATATATAATGAAAAGAACACATTTTCCTTCACATATCCATGACTTTCAAGCTTAAGTGTATGATATGATCCACTTCATTATTCTAACATGTCATAGTTGTTATAATAATAGGACGAACAACTTTCATAATTTGCCCTTCATTCTGAAAGAATTACAACATGTTGGACATTATTAACTAATAATAACCTCAGTATTGTTACATCGTAATGGGGAAAAAAAAAAGTACATCTACAATATGAAAACTACATACCAATTTTTTCACATATGCTCGCAGAGTAATCTAGTTCCAAGTCCGGATGAAAAAGAGGGTTGTGTTAGGTTGATGATCAGGTTAAAAAATTATCAATTGCGATGAATCCTTTATCCTCATGGTAATGTTCTCTCCTTAGCACGCACTACTTTGGCATTAAGGAGTATAAGCAAGGATTCTCATATCATGCACGGGTGTGAATAAAGAAATTTATTCCATCAGAGTGCGTGGATATGATGCTAGATAAGAAAGGATTCCTCATCATACTGGATGAATAGATTAGATTTGTTAGTCCAAGATAGTCAATTTCAAATTGGTAGTGGTATATAGGTTGATTGACATGGAAGTCAAAGAATCTTTTTTGTTAGGTACGGAGAAGTAAATAAAATTAATGAGAAGTAAATGAAATTAAATTCTACCTTAAAGAGGAGAAGAGCTAATATTGTGTGTCTATAAGAGACATGGTATGAAGGAAGAATGTTAGAGATATTGACCAACAAGCTATAAGTTGTGGTGGCAATAATGTTGAACTGGGACCTAAAGATAAAGTTTTAGAAGTAAAGGGAATTGGTGATTGGTTTATCTTGTTATGATTAGTGAGGGAAAGAAAACAAAGATATCAGTTACTGCATATGCTTCACAAATAGAATTAAATGAGAAAGCTAAAACTAAATTTTGAGAAGATATGAATCCGTTGGTACCCAGTATGTGGGATTATACTAGGTTTTTTGTTGTTGTTGTTGTTATTGTTGTTATGGATCCGTTGGTACAAGGAATTCTAGGTGACTTTTACAAATGTTTATCAGTAGAGATTGGAATGGTTATGTGGTGTGACAATGCTTGCCGAGTACATAACAAGTATTATGGTACAAGCAATGAAGAAGGAAAGATTTTAGAGTTTGCGTTAGCTTATTATCTAGTTTTAGGCTTTTAGCTAAACCTAATTTAAAGGAAAGAGAAGAACGGTTGATATTGAAGAGGAGGCAACCATAGCCAAATAAACTTCATTCTTACTAAAAGAAGCGACAATTCCATGTTTAAGCACGGCAAGGTTATCCTATAAAAAAAATAAAAAAGGATGGCAAGGTTATACCATGAGAACACCTAAACCATCCAAAATAGTCCGGTGGTTTTGCATATAAAACAAAAGAATGGAGCAAAAAAGGAGAAGAGTAATATGGAACCAGATTTTAATGATGAGCACTAGAAGACTCAAAACCACAAAATATTCAAGAACAAACTATTGGAGGATGGAGAATGGGACTTAAAAGTTGAAGCAATATCTACAGAAGGAACTGCAAGTTAATGTTTACTGCATTCGCAAATTCCATTTTTATTAAGACTGCATTCCAAGCTAGCTCGGATATAAGCCCCAAAAGAATGCAAAATTATAAACAGGGAAGAGATGTAGAGACTGTCTCCATGAATGAAGTGCCATAGGCAGCTCTAACTGCAGTCCCTATTCTCAGGATAGTAATTGCTGAAGCATGATTTACCTACGTTGGTAGGACTCACTGGATAAGCTTAATGGCTGAGCTAATTTAGGGCCGAGCTAAATGGGATGAAGAGATGTTTTAGCACAAAACTTAAGACTTAATCAACTGCCAGAGTTTCTGCTTTCTTGTGTCCGTCATACCCCTAAAACGACCATAATAACCCTCTACAGTGTTATCCTTTACTTCTGAAATTTGAGGTCTCTCTAGAAATGCATGCCCTCTCCTTGTGTGCCATTTCAAGTTTTCCACCAGCATATTGATGTTCTCCTCGTGGACATCCAGAGTGAAGAACATAGATGTAGAGGACGGTGTTATATTTGCTAACTGTAATTCATTCAGATAACCATTACCCTTTAATCCTTTACTGCATAAATGTGGACATGTATCTGTCTATCAGTGAAGTGAGGATCATTCATGAAGCTTCTACTGCGAGTAACAAGTGAAAAATATGAACTCATGACGTATGGTTCCACTTTTTATATTGCAGGGAACCTATGAAAAAGGGACAAATGATGATATTGAAGAGTTTATCTATCAATTGTTAGATGTCTTTGATGACGGCATTGTTGGAAGGTAGAACAATAAGCGTTGATATATTTAAGGGCTATATACTGTTTGGTCCCTCCAGATATGGTTTTTTTCATGTAACTATGCTCAACTTTCTAAATGTATTAAAAAAAGGCAGCTCGGTGCACAAAGCATCCCATATTCACGCAGGGTCGGGGGAAGGGCCGCACCCCTAGGGGTGTTATGTAGTCAGCCTACCTAATGCAAGCATCAGTGGATGCTTCCACAGCTTGAACCCGTGACCAATAGGTTACACAGAGACAACTTTACCGTTGCTCGGCTCTCCTTCTAAATGTAGTAATTACCTCTAAATTCACCGGTCAAAATAGATGTCCAAACTAACTTTAAAAAAGAACAGACAATTCTAACAGCTCAAACTTCATATTTACGAAAACAAAGGGCAAAGGTTCTCACTGTAGTTTGGTTGAAGGCATAGAGTGCTGTCACGTGTGGTGTGGGGATCAGGTTTTGGGTAAAACGGCGGGCTAGAGATCTTTGAAGATGTATGTGCTAAACTACAGTTAATTTTAGTGAGAATGCTCTTCTAAAAGTACTAGGACTAAGGTGGTACACTTGCCATTAATTTGGATTAAAAGTCAACTTCTGCTTTGCTTCATAGGACTAACGTGGTACTCTATTTTAGATGCAATTAACACTTTATCTTTTGTTTTCCAAATTAAGTTTTAACCTTTTTTTACAGAAAATAACTGTTTGGTGCAGTTGAGATAATTTGTGCTCCGTTTTGGCACATTTGAGGCACCTCTTTTTCCTTCCACCACTAGGAGGGCCTGGGATTAATTATACACTCGTTTTAATTTTGGCCTTGTTTATGTTGAATTGAATTGTGGTATTCTCTCTAGAAATATTATTCGTAGTTTTGTTTTATTTTACTAATTTTCAATTAAGGTGTTTTAGTTTTAACATTGATTTGAAAGCTGCTATTTGACATCTCACTATCTCTTGGACTACTTTTGAATGATAATTATATGAAGATGATCATTATCAAGATGCGAAAGTTACAGAGGAGAGGTCTTAGTAAAAGAATGATTGATCAGATTCCTAAAAATGCTGTCAATGAAGACCGGGCAAATGCTAAATAGAACTGGGAAGCAAAATGAAAATCTCGAAAAAGGTTGTGATGCAAGCCTCTTGAAGAAATAGGGATTTCAGGCTTGTATTTCATTATTAAAAACTAATGGGAAAGTTGGTATCGCCACTATCATTTGTATCTATGTTACATATTTTACTTGACCCAACACGTCTTTGTCCCACTCATCTTATGCTACACACGTCTTCTTTTTCTTCCATTTCTTGGTTTATGCAAAATTCTCCAAATCAACAGATTATCAGACTTTGTAAAAAAGTTTCTTCTAATCATTCTCGGCCTTCTTCCTGCAGTAATCATAGTGTTATCACTCTTTTCAATAGGCGCATACTATACATCTTTTGTATAGCCTCCTACTCCCCCGGGGTATTCCTCTTCTATAAGCTTCACAATGATTGATCCTCACAACCCCTTTCATGGGCTGTCTTTCGCAGGTAGTTCTCCCTAAAAAGATGCCAGCAAATTACAACTAAACGTCTTTTGCAAACTCTAACTATTTTGCCTTGAAATCCTTGTGAAGCACTTGATTCAAACTTAACCAATAGTTGCGGAGTCAAGTGATGCTGGTTGTCCTTGATATTGGTGCCTTTCCTCTGTAATAATCAAGTAAAATAATTACAAGAAGAGAGGACAGGCAGAGTAGATGCTAATATTTAAGTTCAGAATGAGGCAGGCAGAGTATATGCTAATATTTAAGTTCAGAATGAGGCAACCACGCTGCACCTGTGCTTGGCTGGATAGGGTCGTATTGTTTATTCACCAGACTCGAATATCTGGGGTTGGACCCTTTTCGTTAAAAATTATCCCTACTTTTTTGAGGTGGAGGTGATATAGAATTTTTTTTCCTGAAGAATGGATGGATTGAGAAAAACAAGAGAAGGAGGAAGTTCCAGCATTATTGTTCAAGATAGATAACATAAACTTGTGGTGTTTATTGATAAACATTAAGTAGCATGTACATACAGTTTTTGATGAAGAGTAGCATGTACATAGAGTTGTTGAATCAAATGGGGTTGACCATAACTTTGGCCCTTTGTGGAACTTCCAATAGTCTCTTTCTGCAAAATTAGTATTCTATAATGGAAGAGAAATGGTTTCTTCTTTGATTGCTTTCTATGAACTAGAAGCCCTCCTTGTAATTGGAAAGAGCATACCATCGGTCATTAGATGATGGATTGTTTCCTTTATTTCAATAGTTTTTGTCAGATGAAAGGTTCATTTTTTCCAGAATCTTTTTTTCCTTATATGGAACAGATATATGTCTGAATGAGAAGTTTTTTCTTCAGTTTATGAGCTTGACTACCTTAATATGGATGTCAAGTAGTTTCAT
Source organism: Nicotiana glauca (assembly GCA_026770625.1). Classification (NCBI taxonomy): domain Eukaryota; kingdom Viridiplantae; phylum Streptophyta; class Magnoliopsida; order Solanales; family Solanaceae; genus Nicotiana; species Nicotiana glauca. Next base: position 47,024 of record MU698310.1, read on the forward strand.
CGAGGCTCTAGTAAAATAAGCCCTGCCTAGTCCGGTTTCAAACATTTAACTTTTAATTATCATTTAATATAGTTCTAGATACCCTTCTTTTTCTTTTTTTCTTTATATGGATATCTGTACTATTGAACACCAAAAAGAGAAAGATAAAAGAAAATCCAGCAGTATTGTTTTCTCCTTATGGTGGTAAATACATCTCTGGGATCAATTTGCAGATCTGATCTTGAAGCTGTCTTGACTGCAGTACTCAGAAATATATCTTCTCATGAGAGCCATCAATCCGAACCTAGTTCAGAGAGGGAAGTTCTTGATATTTTCCTCAATGCTGCAAATTTAGCAACGGATGATAAACAATGCACTGAAAGTTATATTTCTTTTGAGGAATTTAGAAGTTGGTGTGCCCGTCTTCCATCAGTAAGGAAGTTTCTTGGAAGTCTGTTGTCTCCACGTGATTCAGGTTTCTGCTTTACAGTCATCTTATGTTTTTCTAATTTTGTAGTTCCTCATTTTTTCTTGTTATTTGTAGTTTCTCTAAGAGGCATATGTTTCTACATATTGGACATTGTTTCTGTGGTCTTAAATGTTAGCTTTTCTATTTAGTTTCCACTTCTTCTATATTCCCTGAAACTTCTATGATAACTATTCATACTGGCCTTTGCATGCAATAGACATTACTTGTGTTTTCTCTGAAACTTATACGTTATTATGCATAATTCTGGAGTTCTGTTAAATATGCTGAGTCCTGCAACTGGTGTAGTTGCTGTTATGGGGATTCTCATAACAGTTTAGCTTTTCAGTCTGCCACATTTGTATGATAGGAGTAGAATTCGATCTTGGGAATGAGGGAGATACACGAGGGTGGTAGGACGCTTTGTGGCTATCATGGTCAATGAAATAAGGAACTGGGTAATGCTTGTTTGCATGTAATTTTCGTTCTCTCAGAAAGATCATTTCCGTATAGGAAGTGGTGTTAAGATTATTCCTTGAGCAGAGTCAAGGACAAGTAAATCGTAATGCTTCCCTAAGCTTGTGAAGGAGTCCTCAACCCCTCTAACAGGATTCTCGCCATGTTCACAAAGGGTTTGATCTAACAGGGCCCGTACCTTTTCACAGAACAGAATACTATAGTATTTTTGAGGGTTATGCAAGTTATCTTGCCACTATGCTTACTGTTGTTGAAGAAAGTGAAATTTGATATAGGTTAACCATATACAGCTTAAGAATATCAGTTTAATGCCTCATACATAGATTTAAAGCCTGCATTGCAAAGTTAAGAGAGGAGGACGTATCCAGTTAGAACCATTTTCTTGCACGTTGTCGTGTTCCTTTTACTATGTGTCTGTGAGTTTTGCAAAGCATAGCCGCTCTTAAATCCGGATGAAGAAGGAGGTTGCAGTAGGCTGGCTGCCATTGTAAAAATAGTATGTAACTGTGTTGAATCCTCTAAAACTTGGATATAGAGGAAGCAAGGATGCTAGTATGGAGTCAGCTGAATAAAATTTTAGCTCATAGTTTTTCTCACGGTGAAATTGAAAAATCTTCAATCAGGTAATGAAAGATTAAGTTTCAGTTTGAACAAATTTTTTCATCATGTATCTCTCTGATGGTTTAGTGATACTCTGCCTATTTTGAATATTGCTTCCTCACACATACAGGATGCTAATGTGGCACAGATATAACCCCCCCCCCCCCCC